>JAODUO010000425.1:540000-557500 GCA_025642075.2 Ridgeia piscesae
GCCCCCTTGTGACAGGACTGTCTCATACAGCCCCCTTGTGACAGGTCAGTCTCGTACAGCCCCCTTGTGACAGGTCAGTCTCATACAGCCCCTTTGTGACAGGTCAGTCTCATACAGCCCCCTTGTGACAGGTCAGTCTCATACAGCCCCCTTGTGACAGGTCAGTCTCATACAGCCCCCTTGTGACAGGTCAGTCTCATACAGCCCCCTCGTGACAGGTCAGTCTCATACAGCCCCCTCGTGGCAGGTCAGTCTCATCCAGCCCCCTCGTGACAGGTCAGTCTCATCCAGCCCCCTCGTGACAGGTCAGTCTCATCCAGCCCCCTCGTGACAGGTCAGTCTCATCCAGCCCCCTCGTGACAGGTCAGTCTCATCCAGCCCCCTCGTGACAGGTCAGTCTCATACAGCCCCCTCGTGACAGGTCAGTCTCATCCAGCCCCCTCGTGACAGGTCAGTCTCATACAGCCCCCTCGTGACAGGTCAGTCTCATCCAGCCCCCTCGTGACAGGTCAGTCTCATACAGCCCCCTCGTGACAGGTCAGTCTCATCCAGCCCCCTCGTGACAGGTCAGTCTCATACAGCCCCCTCGTGACAGGTCAGTCTCATACAGCCCCCTCGTGACAGGTCAGTCTCATACAGCCCCCTTGTGACAGGTCAGTCTCATCCAGCCCCCTCGTGACAGGTCAGTCTCATACAGCCCCCTCGTGACAGGTCAGTCTCATACAGCCCCCCTACAGGTGTCCTCCAGCCCCCTGTGACAGGTCAGTCTCATACAGCCCCTTTGTGACAGGTCAGTCTCATACAGCCCCCTTGTGACAGGACTGTCTCATACAGCCCCCTTGTGACAGGTCAGTCTCATACAGCCCCCTTGTGACAGGACTGTCTCATACAGCCCCCTTGTGACAGGTCAGTCTCATACAGCCCCCTTGTGACAGGTCAGTCTCTACAGCCCCTTTGTGACAGTCAGTCTCATACAGCCCCTTGTGACAGGTCAGTCTCATACAGCCCCCTTGTGACAGGTCAGTCTCATACAGCCCCCTTGTGACAGGTCAGTCTCATACAGCCCCCTTGTGACAGGTCAGTCTCATACAGCCCCCTTGTGACAGGTCAGTCTCATACAGCCCCTTTGTGACAGGTCAGTCTCATACAGCCCCCTTGTGACAGGTCAGTCTCATACAGCCCCCTTGTGACAGGTCAGTCTCATACAGCCCCCTTGTGACAGGACTGTCTCATACAGCCCCCTTGTGACAGGACGTCTCATCAGCCCCTTTGACAGGTCAGTCTCGTACAGCCCCCTTGTGACAGGTCAGTCTCATACAGCCCCTTTGTGACAGGTCAGTCTCATACAGCCCCCTTGTGACAGGTCAGTCTCATACAGCCCCCTTGTGACAGGTCAGTCTCATACAGCCCCCTTGTGACAGGTCAGTCTCATACAGCCCCCTTGTGACAGGACAGTCTCATACAGCCCTCTTGTGACAGGTTAGTCTCATACAGCCCCCTTGTGACAGGTTAGTCTCATACAGCCCCCTTGTGACAGGTCAGTCTCATTCAACCCCATCGTGACTGGTCAGTCACATCCAACCTTCTGCAACAGAGTAGCCTCTCATCCACCCCCCTCATAACCAGTCAATCTTTTCCAGTGCCCTATGACAGGTCAATATTATCGAGCCCCCTGTGACAGGTCAATCTTATCGAGCCCCCTGTGACATGTCGGTGTCTCTAATACAATAATGACTATGTAGTTGGTAATTAAAATTACTTTCTGAAATTGTAAATAACAATTTACATTAAATCAACGTCTTATTCACTGTAACTGCAATTTCCTCAACATTATTTTAACTTATCACTTTCTGTACTGTAGCAAAAACAAATTTTTTCTATTTTCACCATAGATAGTGATATTTGTCACATTTAACTGTCACACTCTGAAGGACTGCCTGTAGAACTGTCTCTTTCAATTTGTTTGTTTCAGGGGCCCGTTGCTGGAAATAGGCGTTCTTGACATATTTGGCTTTGAGAACTTTGCAAGAAACAGTTTTGAACAGGTAAACATTTCCTGGGTGGATTTGAGTTAATTATACTACTTTGATATTTAGACCAAACTGTTTGTTTACAGATCCTTCAGATGTGTTGCGATAGATGTGTTCAGTGTTGTAATTGAAGACTAAAAAAAATGTGTTGTGAAAGGTGTGTTTTATCTTGTAATTGAAGACTTGTCAAGACAGATGTGTTGCGAAAGATGTGTTATTATTATTACAAGCATTTCTAGAGTGCTGCATCTCCATGACCAGCCCATTCATTGGCACGTACACACATCACAGGAATCAACACATACATGGAATCATACAGAAGTTTAAAAGAAAAAGTTAAAAAAAAGTATATCATGGTATTTTATATTCTATTTAAAAAAGTAAGATATATATAATATATATATATATATATATATATATATATATATATATATATGTGTATATATATAATATATATATATATTATATATATATATATATATAATATATATATATATATATATATATTATATATATATACGTGTATTATATATATATATATATATATATATATATATATATATATATATATATATATATATATATATACATACATACATATACATAAGTAATTAAGATGTATGATATTTTGTATATAAAATATGAATACAGTTGTGTAAATATAAAAATAGTGAAGGTAAATCAAAAAGTAAAATATAATTGTTATGTAAAAACAAATACAGAAATAAAATCAATAAATAATAAATTAGTTATACTAGTGATAACAATTAACAAAATACATGATCATAAAAGTGAGAGGAAGTGAACAAGTTTAAATAAATGTGTGTCGTGGACAGTCTTGAGTTTAGTTGGAGTGTTGTGACAGGTGTGTTGTGATCGCAGGTGTGTTGTGTTTGTAGATGTGTATCAACATAGCGAATGAGCAGCTGCAGCAGTACTTCAACAAGTACGTCTTCCAGATGGAGAGAGACGAGTGTCTGGCGGACGGCCTGCAGCCTCTCACCATCGAGCCCAGGAACAACGAACGCACTGTCAGTCTCTTCTTAGGGGTGAGTCTCTGTTCCCGGGGGTGAGTCTCTGTTCCTAGGGGTGAGTCTCTGTTCCTGGTGGTGAGACTGTTCATGGTGGTAAGTGTCTGTACATAGGGGTGAATTTCTGTTCCTGGTGGTGAGTTTCTGTTCCTGGTGGTGAGTTTCTGTTCCTGGTGGTGAGTTTCTGTTCCTGAGGGTGAGTCTCTCTTCCTGGAGGTGAGTCTCTGTTCCTGATGGTGAATTTCTGCTTCTGTGGGTGAGTCTCTGTTCCCGGGGGTGAGTTTCTGCTTCTGGGGGTGAGTCTCTGTTCTTGGGGGTGAGTTTCTGCTTCTGGGGGTGAGTCTATTCCTAGGGGTGAGTCTCTGTTGTTGGGGGTGAGTTTCTGCTTCTGTGGGTGAATCTCTATTCCAGGGGGTGAGTTTCTGCTTCTGTGGGTGAGTCTCTGTTCCCGGGGGGTGAGTTTCTGTTCCTGGGGGTGAATCTCTGTTCCTGGGGGTGAGTCTCTGCTCCTGATGGTGAATTTCTGCTTCTGTGGGTGAGTCTCTGTTCTTGGGGGTGAGTTTCTGCTTCTGTGGATGAGTATCTGTTCTCGGGGTGAGTCTCTGTTCCTGGGGTGAGTTTCTGTTCCTGGGGTGAGTTTCTGTTCCTGATGGTGAGTTTCTGCATCTGTGGATGAGTCTCTGTTCCCGGGGGTGAGTTTCTGCTTCTGGAGGTGAGTCTCTGTTCCCGGGTGAGTTTCTGTTCCTGGGGTGAGTCTCTGTTCCTGGGGTGAGTTTCTGTTTCTGATGGTGAGTTTCTGCATCTGTGGGTGAGTCTCTGTTCCCGGGGTTGAGTTTCTGCTTCTGGGGGTGAGTTTCTGCTTCTGTGGGTGAGGCTATTCCTAGGGGTGAGTCTCTGTTCTTGGGGGTGAGTTTCTGCTTCTTTGGGTGAGTCTATGTTCGTAAGGGTGTGTCTCTCTTCCTGGTGGTGAGTCTCTGTTCTTGGGGGTAAGTTTCGGCTCCCGTGGATGAGTCTGTCCCTGGAGGTGAGTCTCTCTTCCTGGTGGTGAGTCTCTGTTGCTGGGGGTGAGTCTCTGTTCCTGGGGATGAGTCTCTGTTCCTGGGGGTGAGTCTCTCTTCCTGGTGGTGAGTCTCTCTTCCTGGGAGTGAGTCTCTGTTCCTAGGGGTGAGTCTCTCTTCCTGGTGGTGAGTCTCTGTTCCTAAGGGTGAGTCTATATTCCTGGGGGTGAGTCTATGTTCCTGGGGGTGAGTCAGATCTACACTAATTAGAGATGGTGTTTGATTGATCGAGTCTGTCAGGAACTCTTTGGATACTTTGTTCAATAAGAACTGATGTTAACCTGTTCTATCAACACAGGTCTTTTTCCATCATGACTTTATGATATCACAGACACACGTCACTTTGACACAGTTTCACTTTCACTTTGTTGCAGCCAATGGGTGTCCTGAGTATCCTGGATGAAGAAAGCAACTTCCCCAGAGCCACAGATCGCACCCTCGCCACCAAACTACACTCCGGGCCAGGTGGGTGGTTGTGTCTCACTCGCCCAACAACACACAGGTGGCCTTAACACAGTCAGGTGGCCTTAACACAGTCAGGTGGCCTTAACACAGTCAGGTGGCCTTAACACAGTCAGGTGGCCTTAACACAGTCAAGTGGCCTTAACACAGTCAGGTGGCCTTAACACAGTCAGGTGGCCGTAACACAGTCAGGTGGCCTTAACACAGTCAGGTGGCCTTAACACAGTCAGGTGGCCGTAACACAGTCAGGTGGCCTTAACACAGTCAGGTGGCCTTAACACAGTCAGGTGGCCTTAACACAGTCAGATGGCACTAACCCAGTCAGGTGGCCTATACCCAGTCATGTGGCCCTAACTCAGCCAGGTGGTCCTAGCCCTGTGATGTGGCCCTACCCCAGTCATGTGGCCGTAACCCAATCATGTGACCTTAACCCAGTCATGTGACATTAACCCAGTCATGTGACATTAACCCAGTCATGTGACATTAACCCAGTCATGTGGCCGTAACCCAATCATGTGACCTTAACCCAGTCATGTGACATTAACCCAGTCATGTGACATTAACCCAGTCATGTGACATTAACCCAGTCATGTGGGCCTTACCAAGTAATGTGGCTCTAAACAAATAATGTGGCCATAATCAAATAAAATGGCCGTAACCAAGTCACATGGCCATAGCCCCATCATGTGGTCAACGCCAATTCATGTGGCTCTAACCCAGTCATGTGGCCTTAACCAAGTCATGTAGCCCTAACTAAAAAATATGGCCCTAACCCAGTCATGTGGCCCTACCAAGTAATGTGGCCATAACCCAGTCATGTGGTTCTAACCCAGTCATGTGGTCATAGCCCAGTCATATGGCCCTAACCAAATAATGTGGCCCTAACCCAGCCCAGCCTTTGAATTCATCTGGTACATGTAAAAGGAAAAGAACTTTTTTGCAGTTATGCATCCATTCCTAAATAAACCCCAGCTTGTGTCCATTTTGTGGGTGGGGAGACAACATTATTTGTGTTTGTTTAAACTTGCCAGAGTATTTCAAACACAGAATTGTAGTGTACAGTGAGCACCATTACTCCCCCTAGTGGGGAGAGGCACAATCAATGCTGATTGGCTGGAAAAGGTATAAGTATTATTTATTTGAGAATTTTTTTTTTTTTTGCATTGATAAAGAAACTTTATTTTGATTTTGAGAATAACCATTCTTTTTGTGCTTGTCGTTTAATGGTTAGATGTAAAATAATCTCACTCCCTATCAATTATTTTTTTCACAGCTGTTGCTGTTGAATAACCATTATTGTTAACATGGTTTACTTCCTATTGCATTTGAGCATATTGTTTTGTATTAATGTAATGTATATCAGTTTTATTGTAATGTTTATTAATTTACTATGACATATTTTAACATTTGTTGAATCTTTGAGTGAATATTTCATTCATATTCATTCATTTGCATTTTGTTGTGACCATCCCATATATTTTAGATGTGATCATGAGTTGTAAAATGCATATCCTTTTTAAGGATTGATTTGATTAGATTAGATTAGATTAGATTAGATTAGATTAGATTTGATTTGATTTGATTTGATTTGATTTGATTTGATTTGATTTGATTTGATTTGATTTGATTTGATTTGATTTGATTTGATTTGATTTGATTTGATTTGATTTGATTTGATTTTACTTGGATACACGGTGCATAATAAATGGTTATATATTATAATTATTACCTTGGACTCTCTCTGCCATATGTTACAGGCAAGCAGTCGTCTGACATCTACCGTACCCCAAAGGATCACGGCCCTTCCTTTGGGGTGATGCACTATGCAGGGATGGTGACCTATGACCTCAATGGGATGCTCGATAAGAACAGGGATGCCTTTCCCAAGTCGTTCTCCTACCTCATGCGATGTGAGTTGACCATGGGTTTGGTTTTATAACCATCAATGGGTTTGGTTTTATAACCAACCATGGGTTTGGTTTTATAACCAACCATGGATTTGGTTTTATAACCAACCATGGGTTTGGTTTTATAACCAACAAATGGTTTGGTTTTATAACCAACCATGGGTTTGGTTTTATAACCAACAATGGGTTTGGTTTTACAACTGACCGTTGGTTTGGTTTTATGACCAACAATGAGTTTCATTTTATAACTGACCTCAGGTTTCCTTTTAAAGCTGACTGTGGGTTTGGTTTTCAAACTGGCCATAAGTTTGGCTCTGTAACGAACCACGGGTTTATTTTTATAAATGACCATTTGTTTGGTTTTATAACCAACCATGGGTTTGGTTTTATAATTGACCATGAGTTTAGTTTTATAAATGACCATTTGTTTGGTTTTATAACCAACCATGGGTTTGGTTTTATAATTGACCATGAGTTTAGTTTTATAAAATTAATGACCATTTGTTTGGTTTTATAACCAACCATGGGTTTGGTTTTATAACTGACCATGGGATTGGTTTTATAACTGACCACGGATTTGGTTTTATAACGACCATTGGTTTGGTTTTATAACCAACCATTGGTTTGGTTTTATAACCAACCATGGGTTTGGTTTTTAAACCAACAATGGGTATGGTTTTATAACCAACCATGGGTTTGGTTTTATAACCGACTATGGCTTTGCTTTTATAACCAAACATAGGTTTGGTTTTATAACTGACCATAGGTTTGCTTTTATAGCCAACCATAGGTTTGCTTTTATAACTGACCATAGGTTTGGTTTCATAACCGACCATGGGTTTGACTAAACCAGCCGATGATGGTCACAGGATTAACCCTCATCTTCTCTATACGACTCCCAGCCCCTTGTCTGTGGTCATAATTAACCCTATTCCTCATGCCTTTCCCAGCCCCTTGTTATAATTAACCCTCTTCCTCTCTATATAAGATTTATCCACCCCTTTCCTTTTGTCAGAATTAACTCTCTATTCTTCCTTAAGGCATTCTTACTGCGTCTTCTCTGCATTGTTTTTAACCCCATTCTCCCATATAAGAATTAATCCTGTCCCTGCCATGTGTTCAGCGAGTGAAAGTCTGCTGGTGAAAGAGATGTTTCAAGCCAACGTCACGCGGACGGGCTCCATCGCACCCTCGCTGCGACAGACCAGGGAGCGGCGAGTATCTCATGCGCAGTCCAACAAGCGCCTGTCCCGTATCCCTGACTTCAAGTCTGCGCGAGAATTCTTCCGCGTAGGCAAAACTGGCACTGGGAAAAAGGTAGAATTGATTTGGTTTGATGGTTTTGAGATGAACTAAGTTAATTATGTTTAAACTTTGATGTTTAGATGGAGACATGTTAGTGTAGTCGGAGTATACTGACTCTCTCAAAGTAAAGTAAAAGATGTGATTAATGCTCCGTAGTTCATTATAAATTCCTTATGAAAAATATGGTATTAGAAGATTGTTTTAAAAATAAGATATATCTGTGTTGTTTTGTTCAAAACAGTGAGTTTTTTAAAGACAATTAACGATATTTGTTAAAGACAGATTAACGTGTTTTTAAAAGACAGATTAAGGAGTTTTTAAAGACAGATTAAGATGTTTAAAGACAGATTAAGCCATTTTAAAAAGACAGATTAAGAAGATTTTTAAAGACATAGTAAGGAATTTTTTAAAGACATGTTACGTACATAACGGGATATACGTGTTGACAGGAGCAGAAGAAAGCAGGCCCGAGACAGGGGGTGATGTGTAAGGGCTACCCTACTGTCGCCTACCACTTCAAGGTCAGTCCCCAGTGATTTCTTACAAGCCGTGGTCAAGCTGTCTTTAACCCAGCCACGGCTGTGCGCATGCATGACACCAGACAGAGCCACCAACTCCACCCTCACAGCTGTCTCACAGTCCACCAACTCCACCCTCACAGCTGTCTCATAGTCCACCAACTCCACCTCTCACAGCTGTCTAACAGTCCACCAACTCCACCTCACACAGCTGTCTCACAGTCCACCAACTCCACCCTCACAGCTGTCTAACAGTCCACCAACTCCACCCTCACAGCTGTCTAACAGTCCACCAACTCCACCTCTCACAGCTGTCTCACAGTCCACCAACTCCACCCTCACAGCTGTCTCACAGACCACCAACTCCACCCTCACAGCTGTCTCACAGTCCACCAACTCCACCCTCACAGCTGTCTCACAGTCCACCAACGCCACCTCTCACAGCTGTCTCACAGTCCACCAACTCCACCCTCACAGCTGTCTCACAGTCCACCAACTCCACCTCTCACAGCTGTCTCACAGTCCACCACCTCCACCTCACACAGCTGTCTCACAGTCCACCAACTCCACCTCTCACAGCTGTCTCACAGTCCACCACCTCCACCTCTCACAGCTGTCTCACAGTCCACCAACTCCACCTCTCACAGCTGTCTCACAGTCCACCACCTCCACCTCACACAGCTGTCTCACAGTCCACCATCTCCACCTCACACAGCTGTCTCACAGTCCACCACCTCCACCTCACACAGCTGTCTCACAGTCCACCAACTCCACCTCTCACAGCTGTCTCACAGTCCACCACCTCCACCTTTCACAGCTGTCTCACAGTCCACCACCTCCACCTCACACAGCTGTCTCACAGTCCACCACCTCCACCTCACACAGCTGTCTCACAGTCCACCACCTCCACCTCACACAGCTGTCTCACAGTCCACCAACTCCACCTTTCACAGCTGTCTCACAGTCCACCACCTCAACCTCTCACAGCTGTTTCACAATCCACCAACTCCACCTCTCACAGCTGTCTCACAGTCCACCACCTCCACCTTTCACAGCTGTCTCACAGTCCACCACCTCAACCTCTCACAGCTGTTTCACAATCCACCAACTCCACCTCTCACAGCTGTCTCACAGTCCACCACCTCCATTTCTCACAGCTGTCTCACAGTCCACCAACTCCACCTCTCACAGCTGTCTCACAGTCCACCAACTCCACCTTTCACAGCTGTCTCACAGTCCACCACCTCAACCTCTCACAGCTGTTTCACAATCCACCAACTCCACCTCTCACAGCTGTCTCACTGTCCACCACCTCCACTTTCCACAGCTGTCTCACAGTCCACCAACTCCACCTCTCACAGCTGTCTCACAGTCCACCAACTCCACCTCTCACAGCTGTCTCACAGTCCACCAACTCCACCTCTCACAGCTGTCTCACAGTCCACCACCTCCACCTCACACAGCTGTCTCACAGTCCACCACCTCCACCTCACACAGCTGTCTCACAGTCCACCATCTCCACCTCACACAGCTGTCTCACAGTCCACCACTCCACCTCACACAGCTGTCTCACAGTCCACCACCTCCACCTCTCACAGCTGTCTCACAGTCCACCACTCCACCTCTCACAGCTGTCTCACAGTCCACCACCTCCACCTTCCCCAGCTGTCTCACAGTCCACCACCTCCACCTCACACAGCTGTCTCACAGTCCACCAACTCCACCTCACACAGCTGTCTCACAGTCCACCACCTCCACCTCACACAGCTGTCTCACAGTCCACCAACTCCACCTCTCACAGCTGTCTCACAGTCCACCATCTCCACCTCACACAGCTGTCTCACAGTCCACCAACTCCACCTCACACAGCTGTCTCACATCCACCACCTCCACCTCACACAGCTGTCTCACAGTCCACCAACTCCACCTCACACAGCTGTCTCACAGTCCACCAACTCCACCTCTCACAGCTGTCTCACAGTCCACCAACTCCACCTCACACAGCTGTCTCACAGTCCACCAACTCCACCTCTCACAGCTGTCTCACAGTCCACCATCTCCACCTCACACAGCTGTCTCACAGTCCACCACTCCACCTCACACAGCTGTCTCACAGTCCACCAACTCCACCTCACACAGCTGTCTCACAGTCCACCAACTCCACCTCATCACAGCTGTCTCACAGTCCACCACTCCACCTCTCACAGCTGTCTCACAGTCCACCATCTCCACCTCTCACAGCTGTCTCACAGTCCACCATCTCCACCTCACACAGCTGTCTCACAGTCCACCAACTCCACCTCACACAGCTGTTCACAGTCCACCAACTCCACCTCCACAGCTGTCTCACAGTCCACCACTCCACTCTCACAGCTGTCTCACAGTCCACCATCTCCACCTCTCACAGCTGTCTCACAGTCCACCAACTCCACCTCACACAGCTGTCTCACAGTCCACCAACTCCACCTCACACAGCTGTCTCACAGTCCACCAACTCCACCTCACACAGCTGTCTCACAGTCCACCACCTCCACCTCACACAGCTGTCTCACAGTCCACCAACTCCACCTCACACAGCTGTCTCACAGTCCACCAACTCCACCTCACACAGCTGTCTCACAGTCCACCAACTCCACCTCTCACAGCTGTCTCACAGTCCACCACCTCCACCTCACACAGCTGTCTCACAGTCCACCACCTCCACCTCACACAGCTGTCTCACAGTCCACCATCTCCACCTCACACAGCTGTCTCACAGTCCACCAACTCCACCTCTCACAGCTGTCTCACAGTCCACCAACTCCACCTCTCACAGCTGTCTCACAGTCCACCACCTCCACCTCACACAGCTGTCTCACAGTCCACCACCTCCACCTCACACAGCTGTCTCACAGTCCACCAACTCCACCTCACACAGCTGTCTCACAGTCCACCAACTCCACCTTTCACAGCTGTCTCACAGTCCACCAACTCCACCTCTCACAGCTGTCTCACAGGACATTAAGAAACACATTGAACAAATATAACATTAGAAAATATTATAAGGAAAGGGTAAATAATTACTTTATATAATATATGTATATAAGTAGATATATATCTATCTATCTATCTATCTATCTATCTATCTATCTATCTATCTATCTATCTATCTATCTATCTATCTATCTATCTATCTATCTATCTATATATATATATATATATATATATATATATATATATATATATATATATATATCTGTGTGTATATATATATATATATGTGTGATATATATGTATATTTTTATATATATATATATATATATATATATATGTATATATATATTATATATTTATATATATATATATGTGAGTATATATATGTATATATATATATATATATATATATATATATATATATATATATATATATATATATACTCACACATACACGCACACACATACATTAAGATTAAGTAAATAGGACACTGAATGTGACAGAACAAAATTAAACAAATTAAATTAATAGCAAAATGACCGAAACCAATATTTTCTTAAACAAATAAATATATAAAAACAGGAATTAATGGAGATTGCTCACGGGACAAGACCGTAGGATGTGACATTTGTTGACATTGTGTGATGTCTTCCTCCAGAACTCCCTGCATGAGATGATGGGCAAGATGAAGGCTTCTGCTCCGCACTTCATCCGCTGCATCAAACCAAACATGGGTCGGAGGTCAGGTGACTTTGACCCGACCTACATTGATGCCCAATTGCACTACACAGGGATCTTTGAGACAGTGCGGATCCGCAGCGAAGGATATGCGATGAGAATCACCTTCGACAACTTCCTGACAAGGTGGGTGAACTCTTGATCTCCTCTCAACTTGTGCTTGTAGATATGACATCATCAGTTTTTGTGCTTGTAGATATGACATCATCAGTTTTTGTGCTTGTAGATATGACATCATCAGTTTTTGTGCTTGTAGATATGACATCATCAGTTTGTTTGCTTGTAGGTTTGACATCATCAGTTTGTGTGCTTGTATATATGACATCATCAGTTTTTTTGCTTGTAGATATGACATAATCAGTTTGTTTGCTTGTAGGTATGACATCATCAGTTTGTGTGCTTGTAGATATGACATCATAAGTTTTTGTGCTTGTAGATACGACATCATGAGTTTGTGTGCTTGTAGGTATGACATCATCAGTTTGTGTGCTTGTAAATATGACATCATCAGTTTGTGTGCTTGTAGGTTTGACATCATCAGTTTGTGTGCTTGTAGGTTTGACATCATCAGTTTTTGTGCTTGTAAATATGACATCATGAGTTTGTGTGCTTGTAGGTTTGACATCATGAGTTTGTGTGCTTGTAGGTTTGACATCATCAGTTTGTGTGCTTGTAGATATGACATCATCAGTTTTTGTGCTTGTAGATATGACATCATCAGTTTTTGTGCTTGTAAATATGACATCATCAGTTTGTTTGCTTGTAAATATGACATCATCAGTTTGTTTGCTTGTAGGTATGACATCATCAGTTTTTGTGCTTATAGATATGACATCATCTGTTTTTGTGCTTGTAGATATGACATCATCAGTTTTTGTGCTTGTAGATATGACATCATCAGTTTTTGTGCTTGTAGATATGACATCATCAGTTTGTGTGCTTGTATATATGACATCATAAGTTTTTGTGCTTGTAGATATGATATCATCAGTTGTTGTTCTTGTAGATATGACATCATCAGTTTGTGTGCTAGTAGATATGACATCATCAGTTTTTGTGCTTGTAGATATGACATCATCAGTTTGTGTGGTGGTTCCACGAAGGAGCTGGCAGCCATGTCCAGTAAGGAAAAGTGTGTGCATCTGCTGAAATACTGTCAACTCACAGACTGCCAGGTCAGTCCGAGTTCAACTCACACTCTACAGTCCACACCCCGCACCCCACACTCCACACTCCACACTCCACATATCATACCCCGCACTCCACATATCATTCCCCACACTCCACACTCCACACTCCACACATCACACTCCACACTCCACACTCCACACATCACATTCTACACTCCAAATATTCCACACTCCACACTCCACACGCCCTAGGGGTGTGTCTTCAGACCCCAAGTTGACACCAGGGGTGTGTCTTCAGACCCCAAGTTGACACCCTAGGGGTGTGTCTTCAGACCCCAAGTTGACGCTCTAGGGGTGTGTCTTCAGACCCCAAGTTGACATCCTAGGGGTGTGTCTTCAGACCTCAAGTTGACGCCCTAGGGGTGTGTCTTCAGACCCCAAGTTGACGCTCTAGGGGTGTGTCTTCAGACCCCAAGTTGACATCCTAGGGGTGTGTCTTCAGACCCCAAGTTGACATCCTAGGGGTGTGTCTTCAGACCCCAAGTTGACATCCTAGGGGTGTGTCTTCAGACCCCAAGTTGACGCTCTAGGGGTGTGTCTTCAGACCCCAAGTTGACATCCTAGGGGTGTGACTTCAGACCCCAAGTTGACATCCTAGGGGTGTGTCATCAGACCCCAAGTTGACATCCTAGGGGTGTGTCTTCAGACCCCAAGTTGACGCTCTAGGGGTGTGTCTTCAGACCCCAAGTTGACGCTCTAGGGGTGTTTCTTCAGACCCCAAGTTGACATCCTAGGGGTGTGTCTTCAGACCCCAAGTTGACATCCTAGGGGTGTGTCTTCAGACCCCAAGTTGACATCCTAGGGGTGTGTCTTCAGACCCCAAGTTGACGCTCTAGGGGTGTGTCTTCAGACCCCAAGTTGACGCTCTAGGGGGTGTCTTCAGACCCCAAGTTGACATCCTAGGGGTGTGTCTTCAGACCCCAAGTTGACATCCTAAGGGTGTGTCTTCAGACCTCAAGTTGACGCTCTAGGGGTGTGTCTTTAGACCCCAAGTTGACACTCTAGGGGTGTATCTTTAGACCCAAGATGACGCTCTAGGGGTGTGTCTTCAGACTCCAAGTTGACACTCAAGAGGTGTGTCTTTAGACCCCAAGTTGACACTCTAGGGGTGTGTCTTTAGACTCCAAGTTGACACTCTAGGGGTGTGTCTCAGACCCCAAGTTGACACCAGGGGTGTGTCTTCAGACTCCAAGTTGACGCTCTAGGGGTGTGTCTCAGACCCCAAGTTGACGCTCTAGGGGGTGTCTTCAGACCCCAAGTTGACATCCTAGGGGTGTGTCTTCAGACCCCAAGTTGACATCCTAAGGGTGTGTCTTCAGACTCCAAGTTGACACTCAAGAGGTGTGTCTTTAGACCCCAAGTTGACACTCTAGGGGTGTGTCTTTAGACTCCAAGTTGACACTCTGGGGGTGTGTCTCAGACCCGAAGATGACGCTCTTGGGGTGTGTCTTCAGACCCGAAGATGTCGCTCTAGGGGTGTGTCTTCAGATCCCAAGATGACGCTCTAGGGGTGTGTCTTCAGATCCCAAGTTGACGCTCTAGGGGTGTGTCTTCAGATCCCAAGATGACGCTCTAGGGGTGTGTCTTCAGATCCCAAGATGTCGCTCTAGGGGTGTGTCTTCAGATCCCAAGATGTCGCTCTAGGGGTGTGTCTTCAGATCCCAAGATGTCGCTCTAGGGGTGTGTCTTCAGATCCCAAGATGTCGCTCTAGGGGTGTGTCTTCAGATCCCAAGATGACGCTCTAGGGGTGTGTCTTCAGATCCCAAGATGTCGCTCTAGGGGTGTGTCTTCAGATCCCAAGATGTCGCTCTAGGGGTGTGTCTTCAGATCCCAAGATGTCGCTCTAGGGGTGTGTCTTCAGATCCCAAGATGTCGCTCTAGGGGTGTGTCTTCAGATCCCAAGATGTCGCTCTAGGGGTGTGTCTTCAGATCCCAAGTTGACGCTCTAGGGGTGTGTCTTCAGATCCCAAGATGACGCTCTAGGGGTGTGTCTTCAGACCCCAAGATGACGCTCTAGGGGTGTGTCTTCAGACCCCAAGTTGACGCTCTAGGGGTGTGTCTTCAGACCCAAGTTGACGCTCTAGGGGTGTGTCTTCAGACCCCAAGATGACGCTCTAGGGGTGTGTCTTCAGACCCAAGTTGACGCTCTAGGGTGTGTCTTTAGACCCCAAGTTGACACTCTAGGGGTGTGTCTTTAGACTCCAAGTTGACACTCTAGGGGTGTGTCTCAGACCCCAAGTTGACACCAGGGGTGTGTCTTCAGACTCCAAGTTGACGCTCTAGGGGTGTGTCTCAGACCCCAAGTTGACGCTCTAGGGGTGTGTCTTCAGACCCCAAGTTGACATCCTAGGGGTGTGTCTTCAGACCCCAAGTTGACATCCTAAGGGTGTGTCTTCAGACTCCAAGTTGACACTCAAGAGGTGTGTCTTTAGACCCCAAGTTGACACTCTAGGGGTGTGTCTTTAGACTCCAAGTTGACACTCTGGGGGTGTGTCTCAGACCCCAAGTTGACACCAGGGGTGTGTCTTCAGACCCGAAGATGACGCTCTTGGGGTGTGTCTTCAGACCCGAAGATGTCGCTCTAGGGGTGTGTCTTCAGATCCCAAGATGACGCTCTAGGGGTGTGTCTTCAGATCCCAAGTTGACGCTCTAGGGGTGTGTCTTCAGATCCCAAGATGACGCTCTAGGGGTGTGTCTTCAGATACCCCAAGATGACGCTCTAGGGGTGTGTCTTCAGATCCCAAGATGTCGCTCTAGGGGTGTGTCTTCAGATCCCAAGATGACGCTCTAGGGGTGTGTATTCAGATCCCAAGATGTCGCTCTAGGGGTGTGTCTTCAGATCCCAAGATGACGCTCTAGGGGTGTGTCTTCAGATCCCAAGATGTCGCTCTAGGGGTGTGTCTTCAGACCCCAAGATGACGCTCTAGGGGTGTGTCTTCAGACCCCAAGATGACGCTCTAGGGGTGTGTCTTCAGACCCCAAGATGACGCTCTAGCCAAGATGATGCTCTAGGGGTGTGTCTTCAGACCCCAAGTTGACGCTCTAGGGGTGTGTCTCAGACACCAGGTTGATGCCAGGTGTGTGTTTCACAGAAAGACCACAGTGTCTCAGTTATATGTAAGCCTCATTCTAGTGTGTTTTCAAAAACTATCCACAAGATGGCGCCATTACACTGTGTTTTACCACTTGGTTATTTTGGGCAGGATATGCCTGACAGACAGAGCCAACTTGGGCAGCTTGAGAGTGATTGGACTAATTGGTCAATTAATGGGTGTATAAATGCATCAGTATTTATAGCCCTCTCATGTGAGCACATTGTCCCTATGGAATACTCACCTACCTGGGTATATGATGAACAACATTGATACAACAACGTCAGTTAAACAGTAAACTAATGCAAACATACTCAGAATTAAAAAATAAACAGTGTTTAATCAGGAATAAATACAGCCAACCTTTGTTAATATTGCTAATTTATTTCATAATGAGTCTTTAGTTGATTCGATAACATCAGTTCAATAGTTAGTTGCATTACAAGATGCAAAAGAGCTTTATTAAATGGTAGAGTGTGAAATTGCAACACATGTAAAATTGCACAATATTAGCTCATTTGAGCTATTTTCCAACAAACAAGTGTAAAGCAACAAGTCATAAAACATAAATCCATAAAAAGCTATTAAAGCATTGAAACAGATGAAATACGGGTAAAATAAATAAAATAAAAGAAATACACGCATGTATACAATATATGATAAATACAATAAATATCTGGTCATTACATTTGGCATGGCAATTGGCAGTTTAGCCATTTATTTACAGATAGAACAGTTGCACTGTGATCTCTCTGAGAGGTGCTGAGATGACTCAAAGAAAGATGCCACAGAACACAATGTGGACATCCTCTTGTAGTACGTTATTTCTGACACGGTCCCTTAAGGGAAAACTGCACAAGGACAGCTGCTAGGTGTCACGCATGGCTGGTCACAACCCTTGTGTTGGGACAATGGACAGCCAGTGTGGTGGGGTGGAGGGTGATTAATATTGATTCTGTGGTGGTGATATGAATATTGCCTCAGTTGACAAAGCAGCATTCAACATTTGTTGTGATGATGTGTGACACGTACATTATGACACCTTCACATACGCATGCACACACATACACATACACATACACATACACATACACATACACATACACATACACATACACATACACATACACATACACATACACATACACACACACACACACACACACACACACACACACACACACACACACACAC
>JAODUO010000425.1:567500-570000 GCA_025642075.2 Ridgeia piscesae
ACAGAGGGGTAACCGAACTAGTCTGGTCTAGAGGTGACAGAGGGGTAGCTGAACTAGTCTGGTCTAGAGGTGACAGAGGGGTGATTGAACTAAGTCTGGTCTAGAGGTGACAGAGGGGTAACCGAACTAGTCTGGTCTAGAGGTGACAGAGGGGTAGCTGAACTAGTAATAGAACAAAGTAATAAAAAGCATCTGTAGTAAACAAACTACAATTAAAAAGTGAAATAAAAGCAAGGATTAGTGCTGAAACCAAACAAGTGCTATGAGTCACTGATTAACCCGTTTCCTTGCAGTGGTTCGTGGCTGGCTAGAGAGGAGGAGACACGTGAGGCGGTGGGAGGCAAGGCGTCAACAGGAGAGGGAGGTGAGGGAGTTCCTGGGGTGCATTAGTTGTTGCCCCTCTGATGTCACCCTGTCCTTGTACGAGACAAACGGACACGACAGGGACCGCAGAACATCACAACTCACAAGGTAGGGATGGCACTATATGTTGGCGCCAACTTGTTGGTGATTGGTTGATTGATTTATTAGTTGATCGGTCGGTCGGTCTCGTCGTCGGTCGGTCGGTCGGTCGGTCGTCGGTCGGTCGGTCGGTCGGTCGGTCGGTCGGTCGGTCGGTCGGTCGGTCGGTCGGTCGGTCGGTCGGTCGGTCGGTCGGTCGGTCGGTCGGTCGGTCGGTCGGTCGGTCGGTCGGTCGGTCGGTCGGTCGGTCGGTCGGTCGGTCGGTCGGTCGTGATCGCATCGGATCGGTCTGGTCGGTCGATCATCGATCAGTCGATCGATCGTCGGTCGGTCGGTCGGTCGGTCGGTCGTCGATCGATGATCGGTCGATCGAGTCGGTGTCGGTCGGTCGGTCGTCGTCGATCGAAGTCGGTCGTCGTCGGTCGGATCGGTCGGTCGGTCGGTCGGTCGGTCGTCGTCAGTCGGTCGAGTCGTCGTCGTCGGAATCGTCGGTCGGTCGGCTCGGTCGGTCGGTCGTCGATCGTCGTCGTCGGTCGTCGATCGTCGATCGGTCGGTCGGATCGGTCGAGTCAATGAGATCGGTCGGTCGGTCAGGTCGTATCGATCGGTCGGATCGAGTCGATCGAGTCGGTCGGATCGTCAGTCGATCGTCGATCGTCGATCAGTCGTCGGATCGGTCGATCGATCGATCGGTCGATCGTCGGTCGATCGATCATGCGTCAGTCGTCGGATCGACGTCGATCGGTCGGTCGTCGAGTCGATCGGTCGATCGTGAATCGGATCGAATCGGTCGGTCGTCGTCGATCGATCATCGTCTCGATCGGATCGAAGTCGTCGATCGGTCGATCGGTCGGTCGGTCGGTCTGGATCGATCGAGTCGGTCGATCGATCGAATCGATCGATCGGAATCAGTCGAGTCGATCGAGTCGGTCGGTCGGTCGGTCGGTCGGATCGGTCGATCGGATCGGTCGGTCGGTCGGTCGGTCGGTCGGATCGATCGGATCGATCGATCGATTGATCGGTCGATCGGTCGGTCGGATCGATCAGTCGGTCGGTCGGTCGGAATCGGATCGATCGTCGGTCGTCGGTCGGTCGTCGTCCGATGTCGAGTCGATCGATGGATCGGTCGGTCGGTCGTCGTCGGTCGGTCGGTCGGTCGGTCGGTCGATCGGTCGGTCGGTGGTCGGTCGGATCGGTCGGTCGATCGGTCGAATCGGTCGATCGGTCGGTCGGTCGTCGTCGGTCGGTCGGTCGGTCGGTCGGTCGTCGGTCGTCGATCGTCGTCGGTCGGTCGGTCGATCGATCGTCGTCGGTCGTGATCGTCGGTCGGTCGGTCGGTCGCGTCGGTCGGTCGATGTCGGTCGATCGATCGATCGGTCGGTCGGTCGTGGTCGTCTGATGTGTACATGATGTGATCGGTCGGTCGTGATCGGTGATTGATGAGTATGTTATACTTGGTCAGTATTCAGTGTCAGCACTCGCCAGAGTGGGACGTCGGCCGGTCGGTCGATCGAGCGGTTGACTTTGTCTGGTCGATTTGTCGATGTGGTGACATCTCTTTCGTATTAGTGACGAATCTGGTTGTCATGTTGATGATATGATTGATATGATTTATTCAGGCCTGTAAGTGAATGAAATTGAATTACTACTAGACACAAAGGTATACGACATTTAAAATGATATAACTACAAGTACAAATCCTAATAAACATTGTATGATCTGTGAAACAGATAAACTGAGACAACAATGAGATGTAAAAAATGGGTCACTATTCCTATTTGTCTAGTTTTCAAAAGAGTTTTTAAAATTTCTGTAAAGTGAATGAAATTGAATTACTAACTATACACAAAGGATACACATTTAAAAATAATAAATAACTAAACAAGTAAAATACCTAAATAAAAACAATTACGACTGTGAAACAGATAAAAACTGACGACAACAAAGAAGATGTAAAAAATGGGTCACTATTACCTATTTGTCTAGTTAACTTGAGTTATCTGTGTTAATGCACCCAGACACTGTGGGTCTTTAGGCC
>JAODUO010000425.1:572500-575000 GCA_025642075.2 Ridgeia piscesae
GACCATGAAACAACAGTTGGTTAATTTAACTTAGCTGGTCCTGTGATGTCATCAGTGGACCATGAAACAACAGTTGGTTAATTTAACTTGGCTGGTCCTGTGATGTCATCAGTGGACCATGAAACAACAGTTGGTTAATTTAACTTGGCTGGTCCTGTGATGTCATCAGTGGACCATGAAACAACAGTTGGTTAATTTAACTTGGCTGGTCCTGTGATGTCATCAGTGGACCATGAAACAACAGTTGGTTAATTTAACTTGGCTGGTCCTGTGATGTCATCAGTGGACTTGGTGACAAGACCAGGTCAAACTGTCAGTCAGCCTGTTGACATGGCAGAGTTGTAAGATTATGACTTTGTGTCTTTGGTGCTTAGACTAATGGACGTCTTCTGTCACGTCTCCTGCTGTGTACGTGATGTAGAGTGAGAAGTCACAGTTATGTAAGATCCCGAGGTAGAACAGGCCCAAGAACTTGGATTGATATGGCTTGTATATGGATAGGACAAGGTAGATATGAGTGGTAGGGCGGGGTTGGGGGGGGGGGGGCTACAGAAATAGCGTCTGTCTGATGTCTCACACAAACTTACCATTCACTCAGTAGTCTGCCAAAGCCCTGCGGGAAACACCTCTCTCTCTCTCTCTCCTTTGTCGCTTAGTGGCTCAGTTTTTATCACAAGGTTTAGCAACTTCACCACCTTTCAGGTAATTTCTATGTTTGGTTTTTGCGTGTGTTATAGAAGGTGTACAGCACTCATGGTGTGTACATGCAGTTGTGTACAGGTAATGAACTGGTTATATGTACTTGTTATGCACAGGTTGTTTGCTTTTTTGTCCCTAAAATTAAGCTCAATATTGGCAAATGTGCTTTCTCTGTAGCTGCGCCAACAGTCTGGAATCAACTCCTTGTTATTAATTTGTAAATCTTCTGAAACTACAGCCACGTTTTGTAAAAAAAATCACAAACATATTTGTTTGAAATTGTTTTCCACCATAACTTGTTGGTGGTTCCCTGCCCCAGTGACAACTCCTGTCTCTGTCTCTGTCTCTGTCTCTGTCTCTGTCTCTGTCTCTGTCTCTGTCTCTGTCTCTGTCTCTGTCTCTGTCTCTGTCTCTGTCTCTGTCTCTGTCTCTGTCTCTGTCTCTGTCTCTGTGTATGGCTACCACAAATGATTTTGTCTGTTGCTCCTGTGAGCTTGAATTTTCAAGGATATAGGCACCATAGTAGTGTAAGCATAACTAATTTAATGTACAGGTTACACATGATGTAGTTTACATACAGGTTATGTAGGGTAATATACAGACAGGGACTGGGAGTAGTAGCAAGACAAGATTGGGAGAAGGACAGGGGACGGAGGGAGAGAAGTAGGGAAAGAGGGAGTGGGGCAGGCAGGGAGGCAGGGAAGGAAGGTGGCAGTGAAACATTGACAAAATGGCAGCCACTGGAGGAGGAAAATTTTGGCTCAGTTATAGAGACTGAGACGATATTGATGTGACTGAGTCGGGCAAGTGTTGTGAGGTGAACCGTGTGAGTGACAGTGACAGTGAAGGCCCAGTCAGCTGCACCAGTGTAGCACTGAGACTTCCTGTAGTGATTACTTCTTGGCCCTTGTAATATCTCTTCAATGCACTCGCACCACAGCCTCACAGTCTCATATACTGCAGTCTCTAGCACAGTCTCACACTGCAGTCTCTATCAAAGTACATTCTCTCTCACAATCTTCTACTGCAATGTCTATCAGTCTCACATGAAGTGTCTGTCACAGTCTCACACTGCAGTCTTTGGCAGTCTCACGTTCCAGTCTCCGTCAAAGCACCATACTCATACTACAGTCTCCCTCACAATCTCATACTGTAGTCTCTATCAGTCTCACACTAGTCTATCGCGATCTGAAAATGCGGTCTTTATTACTGTCTCACTCTGCAATCTATCCCACGCTCTCATACTGCAGTCTCTTTCTCAGTCTTCAAACTGGTCTCTCTCAGTCTTATAATTATACCACATGTAGTCTCTTTCTGACACTTCTGTCTCTTTATGTAGAAGGCCATTCCAATGTGGAATGTCCTGGGGAGAATGAATATTTCCCGCAGTCTGTTCTAAAAATGGTACCTGGAATTAAAGATGGAGTTAATTGGCCAGATGTGTTACTGCCATCAAGTGCTGGGCTGTCCCTAGACAATGACATGTCTAAACATCTCCCTTCACTACAGATGTGATTTACTCCACAGTAGTTGTTTTTCCGTACGGGATAACTAAATTTAGAGGACGGCTGTGTGAATATTTATGTGACATACGTTAAAAGGAAACATCAACCGTAGTAGAATGGTGACATATTGACCCAATGTGTGCTGTCTCCCTGTTCTAGGCACTTGCCTAACTAGACACATCCCGGGCTGGGGATACATCTCGGGAGGTTCGCAAAATGCATAAGCATAACGGTTTCCATGGTAACCACACAAACGGCAATGCTGTGTGTGTGCAGAACGGGTTTGTACAAATTTG
>JAODUO010000425.1:577500-580000 GCA_025642075.2 Ridgeia piscesae
ACACTGTACACGCTGTTAAACACTGTACACGCTATTAAACAATGTACACGCTATTAAACACTGCACACACTGTTAAACACTGTACACGCTATTAAACACTGTACAGACTAGTAAACACTGTACACGCTATTAAACACTGTACATGCTATTAAACACAGTACACACTGTTAAACACTGTACACGCTGTTAAACACTGTACACACTATTAAACACTGTACACACTGTTAAACACTGTACATGCTATTAAACACTGTACACGCTATTAAACACTGTACACACTGTTAAACACTGTTAAACACTGTACACACTGTTAAACACTGTACATGCTATTAAACACTGTACACACTGTTAAACACTGTACACACTGTTAAACACTGTACATGCTATTAAACACTGTACACACTGTTAAACACTGTACATGCTATTAAACACTGTACACACTATTAAACACTGTACACACTATTAAACACTGTACATGCTATTAAACACTGTACAGGCTGTTAAACACTGTACAGGCTGTTAAACACTGTACATGCTATTAAACACTGTACACACTATTAAACACTGTACACACTATTAAACACAGTACACACTGTTAAACACTGTACACACTGTTAAACACTGTACACACTATTAAACACTGTACACGCTATTAAACACTGTACACGCTATTAAACACTGTACACGCTATTAAACACTGTACACACTATTAAACACTGTACACACTGTTAAACACTGTACACGCTATTAAACACTGCACACACTGTTAAACACTGTACATGCTATTAAACACTGTACATGCTATTAAACACTGTACACACTGTTAAACACTGTACACGCTATTAAACACTGTACACGCTATTAAACACTGTACACGCTATTAAACACTGTACACGCTATTAAACACTGTACACGCTATTAAACACTGTACATGCTATTAAACACTGTACATGCTATTAAACACTGTACACACTGTTAAACACTGTACATGCTATTAAACACTGTACACGCTATTAAACACTGTACATGCTATTAAACACTGTACATGCTATTAAACACTGTACATGTTATTAAACACTGTACATGCTATTAAACACTGTACACGGTAATAAACACTGTACATGCTATTAAACAATGTACATGTTATTAAACACTGTACATGCTATTAAACACTGTACACGCTATTAAACACTGTACAGGCTATTAAACAATGTACACGTTATTAAACACTGTACATGCCATTAAACACTGTACATGCTATTAAACACTGTACACACTATTAAACAATGTACACGTTATTAAACACTGTACATGCTATTAAACACTGTACACGCTATTAAACACTGTACAGGCTATTAAACACTGTACACGCTGTTAAACACTGTACATGCTGTTAAAAACTGTACACGCTGTTAAACACTGTACACGCTATTAAACACTGTACACGCTATTAAACACTGTACACGCTATTAAACACTGTACACGCTATTAAACACTGTACACGCTATTAAACACTGCACACGCTATTAAACACTGCACACGCTATTAAACACTGCACACGCTATTAAACACTGCACACGCTATTAAACACTGCACACGCTATTAAACACTGTACACGCTATTAAACACTGTACACGCTGTTAAACACTGCACACGCTGTTAAACACTGTACACGCTATTAAACACTGTACACGCTATTAAACACTGTACACGCTATTAAACACTGTACACGCTATTAAACACTGTACACGCTATTAAACACTGCACACGCTGTTAAACACTGTACACGCTGTTAAACACTGTAGACGCTGTTAAACACTGTAGACGCTGTTAAACACTGTAGACGCTGTTAAACACTGTACACGCTATTAAACACTGTACACGCTATTAAACACTGTACACGCTATTAAACACTGTACATGCTATTAAACAATGTACACGCTATTAAACACTGTACACACTAGTAAACACTGTACACGCTAGTAAACACTACATGCTATTAAACACTGTACACTGTACACGCTGGTAAACACTGTACACGCTGTTAAACATTGTACACACTATTAAACACTGTACATACTATTAAACAGAGCCATATTTTACAACTAAGCTATTCGCCACATTTTGTAAACACCTCAAAACATATTTATTTAAAATTACTTTCCACCAATCATTTGTTGCCATTCCTTGCTCCAGCTATGGCTTTACACTTTCTCCATTTATGATTACACAAAATGGTTTCATTTGTTCCACCTCTGAGCTTGCATTTTCTAGGACAAAGGCACAATTAAAGTGTTACAAATACTTAATTATTTACTTACCAGTGTTTAAATAAAGCACATTATTATTATTATTAACCATCCAATTCCTTCACAGTGTGATGCATGAATGACGGTACTAGATATGCCCACTCATCTTCCTTGGATTTCCAGGAAATGTCTGCAGATAAGCTGAGAAATGTAGCATAGTGATGGCGGCTGCGGCTGTAGTCGACCCATTC
>JAODUO010000425.1:585000-617500 GCA_025642075.2 Ridgeia piscesae
TGGCCCAGGCCGTCTATCTGAACGTACAACAACACACAACACAACACCAGGAGGACCCGACGGTATATGCCAACCTACCAACACAGCAACAGTCCAATGAGATGGTATATGCCAAAGAGCATGGTACTGGGCAGCAACCACCAGATGGGACTGATGGTTCCAAGGTGTGTTCATGTATCATTTCATGCCTACCATATACCATTTCATCCCTACCATATACCATTTCACGCCTACCATGTATCATTCCATGCTTACCATGTACCATTTCATGTCTCCAAGTACCATTTTATGCCTACCATGCACCATTTCATGCCTACCATATAACATTTCACACCTACCGTGTACCATTTCATGCCTACCATGTACCATTTCATTCCTACCACGCACCATTTCACACTTACCATGTACCATTTCATGCCTACCAAGTACCATTTCATGCTTATCGTGTACCATTTCATGCTTACCACATATCTTTTCATGCCTACCATGTTCCATTTCATGCCTACCATGTACCATTTCATGCGTACCATGTACCATTTCATGCTTAACATGTACCCTGTCATGCCTACCATGTACCACTTCATGCTTACCTTGTAGCATTTCATGTTCACCATGTACCATATCAAGCCTACCATGTACCATTTCATGCTCACCAAGTACCATTTCACTCTAGCCATTTACCATTTCAGGCTTACCATGCACCATTTCACTGTAGCCCTTTACCATTTCAAGCTTAGCATGTACATTGACTATGTCATGCTTACCATGTACCACTTGCCTCCACCTATGTACCATTCCATGCTAACCAAATACCATTTCACTCTATGTACCATTTCACTCTAGCCATTCACCATGTTGTACTTACCATGTACAGTTTACTCTAGCCTTGTAATATTTAAAACTTTCCCTAAAGTTGTGGACATTATGGTTCCTTTGCTTTGTTCATAAGATTAGAAATTTAATTGTACTAAATCTAAATGAACTTTCACTCTGAACACTCGAGGCGTCTCTACAAATATTGTTTTTTATAACACTCGAGGCGTCTCTACAAATATTGCTTTTTATAACCCAAGATTATTGTAGAATATATTACTACATAGTCTTAGTGCATTAATTGCCGCATGGCTGAATGCTTCATAGCGATGTTGAGACAGTGTTTGATTGAGCACGTGCGCCAGGGAGTGAAGTGTCAAGTATTCTGAGTTCTGACCCGTTGTAATGACAGGAGACACTGTTATCAAAGAGCACCTTCACTTTGCCATCATTATACATATAGTCACATGGGTTCTTGGCTCATGTTATTTAGTAAATTATTTACCTCTCAAGAAACTATTTTGTTTTCCCATATATAAAAACTTTCCTAACTTGTTCTTACCTTATCTCGCCTCGCCTTGCTTCCGACCTCACATAACCTCACTTCACCTCATCTAATCTCACCTACTAACCTACCCTAACCTAACCTAACCTAACCTAACCTAACCTAACCTAACCTAACTAACCTAACCTAACCTAACCTAACCTAACCTAACCTAACCTAACCTAACCTAACCTAACCTCTCCTCTACTCACTCACTCACTCACTCACTCACTCACTCACTCACTCACTCACTCACTCACTCACTCACTCACTCACCACACTCACCCACCCACCCACCCACCCACATGGACTGGATACTATACTATATAAGAACTTACCTTTACATCAATAACACTTACCTTTACACTGGTAAATGTTTCCTGCAGCCTCCTCCTCCTGAGCCACAGAAGCAGTCAGGCGACATCTACGAAGAGGTGAGTGCAAACAACTCATCTACAACATGCAAGCAATAGAATGGACATTTTAAGAGCAACCAGGTCCTCCGTGTCAGGTCCTCTGTGTCAGGTCCTCTGTGTCAGGTCCTCTGTGTCAGGTCCTCTGTGTCAGGTCCTCCGTGTCAGGTCCTAACAATGGTGTAAATGTTGTTAATCAAGAGAACCCGTGGACCACTTCACTGAGTAAATATCAGTCACCTATTGTTAGATTTAACCTGATATTACTTCTTACCACTGGTTCCACCCAGTCCCCCCAGGGGCTCGTTGAAATATTATTAAAGTAGATGTAGAATTAGATTTAAGTTCCACTCTCGCAGAAGACACCGTTTCAGTGACATATCAGCAAAGTTGTCCCGCGGCATGTTCAGGGTTGACAGAGTTCTTTGTTAAGAGGTGATATTTATTTAAAAGAGCGAAATCCAGCTCAAAGTAATGTCATACAGTAGCCCCACAGAGATAGCCGTGTCACAGAGAGTATCAGGGCATGTCATGTCTAGTCCTCTGACAGTGACCTCACAGTCACACAACAGCCAGGTCAACACACCTCACAGTCACACAACAGCCAGGTCAACACACCTCACAGTCACTCACAGCCGGTTCAACAAACCTCACAGTCACTCACAGCCAGTTCAACACACCTCACAGTCACTCACAGCCAGTTCAACACACCTCACAGTCACTCACAGCCAGTTCAACACACCTCACAGTCACTCACAGCCAGTTCAACACACCTCACAGTCACACAACAGCCAGTTCAACACACCTCACAGTCACTCACAGCCAGTTCAACACACCTCACAGTCACACAACAGCCAGTTCAACACACCTCACAGCCACACAAAAGCCAGTTCAAAACACCTCACAGCCACACAACAGCCAGTTCAACACACCTCACAGTCACACAACAGCCAGTTCAACACACCTCACAGACACACAACAGCCAATTCAACACACCTCACAGCCACACAACAGCCAGTTCAACACACCTCACAGACACACAACAGCCAGTTCAACACACCTCACAGTCACACAACAGCCGGTTCAACACACCTCACAGACACACAACAGCCGGTTCAACACACCTCACAGCCACACAACAGCCGGGTCAACACACCTCACAGCCACACAACAGCCAGGTCAACACACCTCACAGTCACACAACAGCCAGTTCAACACACCTCACAGTCACTCACAGCCAGTTCAACACACCTCACAGTCACACAACAGCCAGTTCAACACACCTCACAGACACACAACAGCCAGTTCAACACACCTCACAGCCACACAACAGCCAGGTCAACACACCTCACAGTCACACAACAGCCAGGTCAACACACCTCACAGACACACAACAGCCAGGTCAACACACCTCACAGCCACACAACAGCCGGTTCAACACACCTCACAGCCACACAACAGCCGGTTCAACACACCTCACAGCCACTCACAGCCAGTTCAACACACCTCACAGTCACTCACAGCCAGTTCAACACACCTCACAGTCACTCACAGTCACTCACAGTCACATAGTCCAGTGGGAGAGTCACATTGACCAGTGGGAGAGTCACAGTGTCCAGTGGGAGAGTCACAGTGTCCAATGGGAGAGTCACATAGTCCAGTGGGAGAGTCACAGTGTCCAGTGGGAGAGTCACATATTCCAGTGGGAGAGTCACATTGACCAGTGGGAGAGTCACATAGTCCAGTTGGAGAGTCACAGTGTCCAGTGGGAGAGTCACATAGTCCAGTGGGAGAGTCACATTGACCAGTGGGAGAGTTACAGTGTCCAGTGGGAGAGTCACATAGTCCAGTGGGAGAGTCACAGTGTCCAATGGGAGAGTCACATAGTCAAGTGGGAGAGTCACAGTGTCCGGTGGGAGAGTCACAATGTCCAGTGGGAGAGTCACATTGTCCAGTGGGAGACTCACAGTGTCCAGTGGGAGAGTCACTGTGTAAAGTGGACCTCTCTATTAGGGTCGGTCTTGAGATAGACCAAAGTGTCCTCAATGGACAGGTGATTGCATCAGCTACATGGATTACTATTCTGTTGTTTCATGGTAATACATTGGGAGTGCCATAATTGCCAGGTGGCTGTATTAGTCAGGTGACCATTGAATGAGGTTTGACTGCATTTAAATACTGCACAAGGATGGAATAACTTCAGCGGTGGTTGCTATGACAACGACATTTCTGTCTTGCCATGAGTCCCCCTGTGCCATTGGCCTCTATTATATTGATTGTGTTTATCCCTGTATATGATAAGTGTGATTTATGATCGTATGCATGAGCTTTGGGTTACAAGTTAATGATTTATATACAGGCAGGCACATGTGTATGTATATGTATACAAAATGTACACTTTTTTCAATCAACCAATGCTTAATTATACAATATACTGTACTTTGGGTGAATCTTCATATTCCGTCAGTTACATCTTCCCTCTGTGCGTTGGGTGATCGTTGCCTACTTGCATTTACTTGCCCTCTCACTGGTGTTTTCTTTCTCTTCCAGCCACTGCCAGCGCCACCTGGTGAGAGTCAAAATGAGGAGAGGGTGAGTATCAGGGTAGACAATTACAATTTATGGTGTGGTGGGGTAACTGAGTTGAGAATTTGTTGAGTTAACAATAATGTTTACTCGTTGAAAGAGAAGAGTTAATGTGATATTACTTCTTACCTGTGACTTCGCCCCAGTCCTCCAAGCATAAGATTTAAACCCCTGAATCTGATAATTCAATAAATGGTCAAGTTCATTTGGTATACCTTATGAAAATACACTTAGATTGCACTCAAATATTGCTTATATTACTTTTGTGATGTATTTTAGCGTAAGGTGTTTTTAGTAAATTGATTGTGATAATTATGGTTGTTAACATAATAAATGTTTGATAAAATAATTAAGAATATAGGGGTAAAAGGTCTCTGGAAAAATCAAAACTTTCACCAGATATAACTGCCCCATGCTGTCATCTGTCACAATCGTCACTGACCCGACTTGAAGGAAGTTGCTGTTTTACTTGGTATACTAAAACCTTTAATAGCAACATCAGACAAAATCAAATCAAACGTAATACTTATAGTGAACTTAACGTAGAGCAGTGGCTCAGGGGTAGAGCTTTAGACTCTCAACTAAGAGGACCCACATTTGAATCCTGTGCTGCGGTGTTAAAACTTTGGGTTTTTTCATTCTACATTGCTCCAGTTCACTCTCAGCTGTTTAAATGAGTACCTGGCTATAGACAGTGGTGGATATGTGTACGAGCAGCCTACATGCAATAATTTTAGCATATGGCTGAATGCTTCTCAGAGAAGTTGAGATAACGTTTGAATGACCAGGTCTCTCACGGAGACAAATTAAAGTGCTATGGACAGTCCTGAGGACTGCATTCTGCGCTACATAAGAACTTACCTGTTTTACTTTTTTAACGTGTTTGTGACAGTGTGATAGTCTTCATTGTTTAACCCTTTGCACCTCATCAGAGAAAGACCAATTAGATATTGGATTCATGGACTTTAGACAACAGCACACTCACCCATGGTCACATTAACTGTAAACAATTTTGTAGATTTATTTTTATGTAACATTTAATAGTAGAATCTTGATTTGTCTCATACGGACGTTTCTCCCTGGGTCCTTTTGTCTCTGTCTACAATGTTGTTGAGCATTTTTTAAGGCATCTTGAAAACTGTTTACACTAAACAACAGTCACTGACTGTTCACACTAAACAACAGTCATATTCTTATGTTATTGTTATTTTGTTTATTTCATTCTAAATTTGTTTCATGTCTTATTCTGTTTTAAATATTCTCTCATAAATGCTCTCATAAATGCTCTCATAAATGCTCTCATAAATGCTCTTCTTTTCCCAGCCACTGCTGGCTCCACACAGTGAAGAGTATGAAGAGGTAAGCACAGAACTCTACAGGAAGATATAACTTATTTATATCTCCAGAGATACACAAAATAGAATCATTGTGACAATAATCTAAAACTTACCATTCATTATAATTAATTTGGTGTGGAAAATGATGTATAGGTAAGAAAACTAAAATGTTATGCTATAACAAGGGAAGGAGACCCCATTAAGACTAAGTGTAGTTGTTGTCATAGGAACCATCCTGTGCATTAACAGGAAATAAAAATAACCAGTACAAACTGAAAACATTAATTTTTGAAAATTATTATTTTAAACAGCAACTTTATAGACTTCACATTGATGATAATGTTTAAAGGTTGAGAATATTGGTTTTGAAAATAATCTTTTAGATCAACAGACTTTGTAAAAATTGTGTAACATTATGTCCCTTTGAATATGGCATAAGGAGTTCTTACGTGTGACACGTCTGTGTGATATGTGACATATGACATGTGACATGTCTCTCTTTCTGTCTGACCTTTCTGCTGTTTTATCCTATCAATGCTTTTTCATAAAATTGCCATAAAGGAAAGCACACAATTACAAGATGTTTCAAAATTGCTTAGCAGGATTGTGACCAGGTTTCTTCACTTTATTCACTCAAGGCTGGTTCTAAAATCTCTGCACTGCTTCCTGTCACATATCATATCACCCTTAAGATCTGTAGCATTCTTATCAGGCACTTTCCTGTAAGCTGCCATCGTATTTATATTCTTTGCTTACTCCTGTAAGAAAACCTGTTCAGCTTCGATAGTATAGTTCTGATTCACTTTTACTAAAGTCTGAGAGGGACAGAAACACTAAACTTTTGCTAATGTTAATGTTAATGCTAGTATTGGGAATAGGGCTTTTGCTGTGGGTGCACCTACTCTTTGGAATATGCTTCCTAGTGTTAAATCAGTTGAACAAATTGCAAAATTCAGCCATCATTTAAAAACACACCTTTACAACCTTGCCACCATAGACACCTGCCTTATCAGTCAATCTGCTGACAACTGGAATTGTTTACTGACTCTGAGATCAATTAACCCTTTTGCAATGATGTACCTCTGAGTTTGGTTTTTAAGAATTTATGCACAATGAAAGTTACCTACCCCCTGGGGTAATTATTATTATTATTATCGCTTTTCCTTGTACTACGCCGGCCATGTCATCCTAACAGTGTTCAATCTTTCCTTGTACTACGCCGGCCGTGTCATCCTAACAGTGTTCAATCTTTCCTTGTACTACGCCGGCCGTGTCATCCTAGCAGTGTTCAATCTTTCCTTGTACTACGCCAGCCATGTCATCCTAACAGTGTTCAATCTTTCCTTGTACTACGCCGGCCGTGTCATCCTAACAGTGTTCAATCTTTCCTTGTACTACGCCGGCCGTGTCATCCTAACAGTGTTCAATCTTTCCTTGTACTACGCCGGCCGTGTCATCCTAACAGTGTTCAATCTTTCCTTGTACTACGCCGGCCGTGTCATCCTAGCAGTGTTCAATCTTTCCTTGTACTACGCCAGCCATGTCATCCTAGCAGTGTTCAATCTTTCCTTGTACTACGCCGGCCGTGTCATCATAACAGTGTTCAATCTTTCCTTGTACTACGCCGGCCGTGTCATCCTAACAGTGTTCAATCTTTCCTTGTACTACGCCGGCCGTGTCATCCTAACAGTGTTCAATCTTTCCTTGTACTACGCCGGCCGTGTCATCCTAACAGTGTTCAATCTTTCCTTGTACTACGCCGGCCGTGTCATCCTAACAGTGTTCAATCTTTCCTTGTACTACGCCGGCCGTGTCATCCTAACAGTGTTCAATCTTTCCTTGTACTACGCCGGCCATGTCATCCTAACAGTGTTCAATCCTTCCTTGTACTATGCCGGCCATGTCATCCTAACAGTGTTCAATCCTTCCTTGTACTATGCCGGCCATGTCATCCTAACAGTGTTCAATCCTTCCTTGTACTATGCCGGCCATGTCATCCTAACAGTGTTCAATCCTTCCTTGTACTATGCCGGCCGTGTCATCCTAACAGTGTTCAATCCTTCCTTGTACTATGCCGGCCGTGTCATCCTAACAGTGTTCAATCCTTCCTTGTACTATGCCGGCCGTGTCATCCTAACAGTGTTCAATCCTTCCTTGTACTACGCCGGCCGTGTCATCCTAACAGTGTTCAATCCTTCCTTGTACTACGCCAGCCATGTCATCCTAACAGTGTTCAATCCTTCCTTGTACTATGCCAGCCATGTCATCCTAACAGTGTTCAATCCTTCCTTGTACTATGCCGGCCGTGTCATCCTAACAGTGTTCAATCCTTCCTTGTACTATGCCGGCCATGTCATCCTAACAGTGTTCAATCTTTCCTTGTACTACGCCGGCCGTGTCATCCTAACAGTGTTCAATCTTTCCTTGTACTACGCCGGCCGTGTCATCCTAACAGTGTTCAATCTTTCCTTGTACTACGCCGGCCATGTCATCCTAACAGTGTTCAATCCTTCCTTGTACTATGCCGGCCATGTCATCCTAACAGTGTTCAATCTTTCCTCCACAGTCTCCTCCAGGCAGCGAGAAGGTAAGTCTCATTCCACTATGTCCAAGTGCTGTATGAAGCCACTAGGCTGCACAAAAGTAATTTCTGGTTTCTCATTGGCAGACAGATTTATAACGGAGTGCTGCAATTTAAAAAAAAATTAAACTGTAGTTATTCCTCTAAACACATGGTCCAGCACAGTAAGTTAAAACTATCATTTATATCATGCTGAAATAATGGTGACTTTGTCAACAAGTTTGTCACTTGTCAGAAATACACTTTGCATATATCCAAAATGGCTGCTTCTCAAGGATTGCCACAATGATACTCGCTGATGCGTCTAAAAATAGAAACTGCAGCACTCGTTGACTTTGCTACAGTTTGGATGAGAAACCTGGAGTTGCTTGACGTTGTCTTTGTGTATGTAAACGCATGGTTTGTGTCTCTGGTCTTGACCGTCTGTCTGTGTGTCCAGTGTCCACCTCTAACAGTGGATACAGGCGTTGGTTCAGAGACACCTCACATTGACTCTCAATGGCTTGACCCATCTAACCCTGCTAACTGGGCATTGGTCAAGACAGTGGTGGTTGTACTGACCGTCACGAGCAGTGTCCATGTGATCACCATTTGAGGGTCCAATAAGTAGACAGGTGGGAGTGCTGTGTTGTGTTGTGTATGGTGGGTGTGGTCAGGACTGAAAGAGTAGTGACATGCACACTTTGAATACGTGCAACCATCTAAGATGGTTATTTTCATGTAAGAGTTCAATTATATTTATGGACGTGTTTGGTCAGTTTAAAGGAATAATTTTTAGAAGTTTCCATTATGACATAATTATTATTTGAAACTCTTTGTATTTTTGATGAGTCTTCATGACTCTGTGTCCCTCTCAGACTGTCCAACACATGACTCTGTGTCCCTCTCAGACTGTCCAACACATGACTCTGTGTCCCTCTCAGACTGTCCCACACATGACTCTGTCTATGTCCCTCTCAGACTGTCACACACACCTGACTATGTGTCCCTCTCAGACTGTCCCACACACGACTCTGTGTCCCTCTCAGACTGTCCCACACACGACTCTGTGTCCCTCTCAGACTGTCCAACACATGACTCTGTGTCCCTCTTAGTCACTGTCCCACACATGACTCTGTGTCCCTCTCAGACTGTCCAGCACATGACTCTGTGTCCCTCTTAGTCACTGTCCCACACATGACTCTATGTCCCTCTCAAGACTGTCACACACACGTGACTCTGTGTCCCTCTCAGACTGTCCCACACATGACTCTGTCTCTGTCCCTCTCAGACTGTCACACACACATGACTATGTGTCCCTCTCAGACTGTCCCACACACGACTCTGTGTCCCTCTCAGACTGTCCCACACACGACTCTGTGTCCCTCTCAGACTGTCCCACACACTGACTCTGTGTCCCTCTCAGACTGTCCCACACATGACTCTATGTCCCTCTCAGACTGTCACACACACGACTCTGTGTCCCTCTCAGACTGTCCCACACATGACTTTGTCTCTGTCTCTCTCAGACTGTCACACACACATGACTATGTGTCCCTCTCAGACTGTCCCACACACGACTCTGTGTCCCTCTCAGACTGTCCCACACACGACTCTGTGTCCCTCTCAGACTGTCCCACACACGACTCTGTGTCCCTCTCAGACTGTCCAACACATGACTCTGTGTCCCTCTCAGACTGTCCCACACACGACTCTGTGTCCCTCTCAGACTGTCCCACACACGACTCTGTGTCCCTCTCAGACTGTCCAACACATGACTCTGTGTCCCTCTCAGTCACTGTCCCACACATGACTCTGTGTCCCTCTCAGACTGTCCCACACATGACTCTGTGTCCCTCTTAGACTGTCCCAAACATGACTCTGTGTCCCTCTCAGACTGTCCCACACATGACTCTGTGTCCCTCTTAGACTGTCCCACACATGACTTTGTGTCCCCCTTAGACTGTCCCACATGACTGTCTCTGTGCCCACTTCATGGCAACTGTCTTAAGTCATTTAAGTTTATGTCAATATTTACAATACACCTGCTACCAATTGTTAAAATATAACAACATTTAGTGTTTTATATCTTCTTATGTATGGACCAGTAGAGAATATCCATGTTGTAGGCGTATATATGCCCCAGAGTTTAACTTTTCCCTTTTTCCTTTTGGCCATATCCATGTGGTCATTATCCTTCCATCTCCTACCCCTGTGGTTGCCATGGCAACACCAATGACTTCCTCACATCTCCATATCCAGGTGTCTGTGTCAAACTGTCTCAAGTCATCACAGTACTTTTGATTGTCAAATCTTCTTAAGTTGAGACAGTGGTTTTGTTGTGACCTCCTGACGCAATTGACAGGTGGACAATGACGTGACGTGTTGACGTGCTGACGTCTGCCGGCCACCCAGACACTGTCTAGTTGTCTCGTCCTCTCTTCAGTCTGTGACTGTAGTCAGAGGAGGGTAATCACCCCACACAAACACCCTCTTTCATGTTGTATCACCCCCACTTGTGTTTCCTCTAAACTGTAGGTGTGTGTTCTCACACAGACTGAACTGTTGATGTTATCTAGACAGGAGTAAGTTTACTTCAGACACAACAGCATCTGTGGATGGACTGAAATACACTGAAGTTTGCTAATTTGTTTGAGGTTGGAATAACAGGTATTGCATGTGTGTCCCACACAGTGTGTGTGGAGATAACGTCTGTACACAGACAGGGCTGGCTCTGTCATAGTTATAATCACAGGTTATTATGTATAGACATTCTTCCCTTGTTGTGGTTGGTGTCATGTCTTCTGTGCGTGTCTTATGACAGTGTTTACACGGGATGTGATTGTCCTAATGCACACACAATAGGCTTTGTAATGTCACACGTGTTTCCTGTGTGTCATACAATTAAGTTTTCTACCTTGTCAGTTATCTGTTTCAAACTGGGAAATGGTGACACAAGTACATGTGATATTGTCTACATGTGATAGAACTATACAGCCGTGTATTCACAGATACTCTGCTAGTCACTGTTGTGGAGCAGTATAGTTGTAGAAGTACACAATGTATCTATAGTAGTACTGATTGTTTACTCACAGACATAATGTCATAACCCAGGAGCACGAGAAAGAAATTGTACATGCACAATCATCTTATTTCCAAAGTGGACCTCTAAAAATATAACTAACACATGAAATGACTAAATACAAACAAGTCACAAGAACATGCAAAAACTGACGCATGAGTTGATAAAAGTGTTATCAGTACGTATGTGTGATATCATTGATAACAAACAAAACCAATGTATCACTAGTGACCACTAGCATAAGTTCACAACACTAAAGACTATTAGCACAAGTGCACAACATTGGCCTGAAGCCAGCAGACTGGTCACGCGTGGCTGGTCACCTGTAGACTCCGTGCATGACTGATTACACTCATGCAGCTATTTCAATCGCACTGATTTCACTGTTGTTTACCTCCAGTAGAGTTCCTTATGCTCAATCTTTCACCCTGGTCTGGTGCATTGTTTGTGCAGCTTAGAATCATTGCACATAGTTGTAGACTGAGACTTGAACTCAGCCAGGCTATTGAGGTAGAGTCAGCCTACAGTCTGTGGCCATAACTCATCTACTCAGAAAGTGGTTTTAGGGTTTACAGAAATTAGGTGTCAACTGAATTGTCACAACAAATTTACATGAGAAGGAGTATGACGATGCGACCAAAGCCAGGTCTCCGAGGTGGTGACCCAATTGAGCAAGATTACAAGATACAAAGTGGACAATTGATCGAGGAAGTCATCGTGTGATCAATGAATTGATCCATTATTGATACAAATCTATTGATATCAGTCCGGGCATTTAAGTAAGCTCGATTTACAATCACATGTATGGCAGGGCTGGTGTTTATATGCAATCAGTTCAATCTGTTGATAATTATTTTGTTTTGTTTTGTTCATTGCTGTGAGCAACACTACATTCCCACACGTACATCAGATCAGTATCATCTGTGTGGTTTCTTTATCACTGGCAGTTGTAGCTAGCATGCTACTGCTACCTGGTACTAATAAATCAAATGTTATTTATCAAGTAAATGAATCCAGAATGTAGACATTCTTCTCAGAGTATGTGTGTGCGTACGTACGTGCATGCATGCGTGTGTGTGTATGTGTACATATATGTGTGTATGTGTGTGTATACATGTGTGTATATGTGTGTATGTGTGTGTATATAATTATGTGTATATCATTGTGTGTGTGGAGAGGGTGCAATCCTAAAGCCAGCATACAGAGATTAGTGTCAGAGGTAGGAATATATACATATATATATATATATATATATATATATACAATATACGTGTGGATATAACATTGACACAGGTAGTACTTTGTGTGATGCTGTAAGTTATTTACAAATTTTTTCCGTCTTGGAACACCTGTGTGCAGAGATCTAATGAGTAGGAAATGACTCAGTTCCAAAAACAATTATAATATTAAGTATTATGCTTGTAATGAATCACCAGAGAAAACCTGTGAATAATTCCTTCTCAGAACATGAGCTATCCCGCTGTTGTTTCAAAGTCATGTGACCAGTAATTTCTGATATAGCGCAGTATCCGGTCCGCACTTTTACACTTTACTTCCCTCACCGGGCAGACGGATTCAATCAAACAACTTCTCTGTGCTACAATTATTAGGTGAAGGCTGCTCATACACATATCCACCACTGTCTATAGCCTGGTACTCATCTATACAGCTGAGCGAACTGGAGCAATGTTGAGTGAAAAAACTTGCCCAAGGTTTAACACCGCAGCACAGGATTCAAACCCAAGTTCTCTTAGTCGAGAGTCTGAAGCTCTGCACCTGAGTCACTGTACTCTACAACGACATCATTGTCGCACAGATGCCATCGTGCATAGACAGTGCAAAAACAATGCTGCAGGTGCATACACATTGATGTTTTAGTGATGCTAGGTCTCATGTCCGCATGGCACACAAGCTTCTATACTGCGAGACTTAATAACACATCTACAGGCAGGATTGTTCCTGGATTTGCTTTTTTGCTTTTTCGCCGAGTGTTTCCAAATAGAAATCATGAGTCACTTCCACCATAAAACACCTCATTAGGCACCAACAATGGACACTTTACCCACCTCCAGCCTGTGAAGGCCGACCACATTCAGACACACATGTGTGTACGACTGTACGTCCACGCAGTGGAATCTTAGATCTTAAAACTTGCAGATATTAGGTGTATTCTGTCAGTAGGAGAGTAAAATAACCCCAAAACCAAGGGGATGGGGGATGGGGGGTTAATGTTTTGTTTGGTCAACTTTCACACACATGTAAATAATATGTTAGTTTTAATATAAAACAGATTTATTTATCCTTTATTTCATTAAACCTTTAACAGAATTTTTCGCTTCAGATATTGTAACATTTTGCAATATATTATCGACACTTCACTGGTCAATATTTGATATAATCTGTCCTAGCTGTTTCTTCAGTAAGACAGGGTAGAAATATAGGACAAGACAGGAACTTATGCAAAGGACTATACAGACGTATTGACTATGATGTGATATGCATGGCTAGAGTCCATCTTATAGAGTCTGTCTGTAAAAGAGAGTTACATAGCCGTGTGCCCAGGGTCTGTAGATGGAACATAGACAGGATGTTTAACCAGGATCTTCACTCTCAGAACTTTTGACACTCTCCTATTTCATGCTGTTGGCTTGTGGTCGCTCATGTGTGACCACCACTCCTGATGTGGTACAGTCACTGTCACGATGGTGACACATTACGAATCGTGATTGTGTGTGCTGACAGTAGTTTTCTGGTCATGATAGTATTATTAGACATATATCCAACTACAACTACCAGATATGACACATACTGAGACTATGTGAATATGTATTTCCAGGTTAAGTGGAATAGACAGGGTGGAAGAATATTTATTTGACCACACATTTAATTGTACAAGGAATCATGCCACCATCACCATCACCATCACCATCACCATCACCATCACCATCACCATCACCACTCATCACCACCATCACCATCACCATCACCATCACCATCACCATCACCATCACCATCACCATCAACATCAACATCAACATCAACATCAACATCACATCATCATCATCAACACCATCATCACCACCACTATCATCACCATCATCATCACACCCATATCAACATCGTCACATCACCATCACCATCACTCATCAACATCACCATCACCTCACCTCACCATCACCGATCACCGTCACCATCACCATCACCATCACCATCACATCACCATCACCATCACCATCAACATTGTCATCATCATCAACATCATCATCACCACCACCATCATCACCATCATCATCAACATCATTATCATCATCATCACCACCACCATCATCAACATCGTCATCGTATCGTCATCATCATCCATCATCGCATCGCATCGTCATCGCCATCATCACCATCACCATCACCACCATCACCATCATCATCACCACCATCATCAATATCATCAATATCCATCGCCATCGTCATCGTCATCGCCATCGTCATCGTCATCGTCATCGTCATCACGCCATCATGAACATCATCATCTTTCATCATCCTTCATCACCATCATCATCATTGTACGTACACTCAACCGTATCACTGTTATATTCATGTACGCGATACCACTGAATAACTGTAATAAATGTAATAAATAAAAAGTATGTTAGACATTAAATGTCCCCCTGAATTCAAATTCACTCCAATGATATTAAAGGTTAAATGAAGGTAAGATGATAGAAACGTGTGCACTGACGGCCACTGCCACGCAGCATCTGTGTGTTATGACAGAACAGTTAGTTAAGGCAGACGTCTCCAGACCTGTGGTCCTGTCAAACAGCCCCTAGACCTGTCTGTCCAGAGAAGGCAGGGTATGTCATTACAGGGTATTGCAGTGCCGCTGTTTTTGTACTGTTTTCCTTTTGTTGTGTTTTGATTCCTGCCCATGTACCTGTCACCATGTACCTGTCACCGGGCAGTCTGATGGTGGCTAAAGCTGTCCTGTCACTGTCACTGGAGGAGCTGGTTCTGTTTGTGACAAAGGGATCATGGGGACCATTGTGTCCACCTCAGACTGGCTGTGTGTCTCAGTCACTCAGTTGTGTCAGTTTCACCTGCCATCAATAGGAGTCTGTTCTATTGTAATCACCCTATCATACCCTACCCCTCAGCTAGATCATATGTTCCAGTTACCCTACCCAGACACAATGGTTTCATGTTGCACTTGGAGCTACATCACTAGGTAATAACCGCCACCCCCACCCCCACCCCACTGCCACTGTGGTATGTTTAGGTCTCCCCCACAATGTTCCTTTCACCACAGCGCAGTGCAGCGCTTGCTTGAATCGTTCAGGCGTGACCACGGGGTCGGCCATGCATGGTATACAACCGCCATTGCTGTGCAGTATCGACAACGTCTTAGGAGTAGCTACATATGTCACAAGTGAGCTCCGTGTCACCGATGCGTCATCGTCACAATTTCGCGCATGACACTTGGAGTGAACATATACAGTGGATATATATACTGCAGTGAATATGTACAAGAGTGAGTACAGTGAATACAGCAGTGAATGTCGACAGTGACTCGGGAGTAGGAAGTGCACCTCCAGTGGCCCAGTGAGTCACACCCCGCACACACGCAGAATGGTGTCATTTGTCACAGCCCTCGGATGTGTGACATCTCACTGTGACAGTCAGGTTCTTACAGAGGACATGGTCACACTGTCACATCGTCACCAAGTCTCCCCATAGCATTTCCACCGTGGATGTTGACAGTGACACCTGTCTGACGACAGACGTCGGTCTGTGTTGACGCGTGCCGTCACCATTTGTGTCTGTGGCACCACTGTCGTGTGTTGTGTCACACCTGTGTTGTGTCGTTATTGGTGACACCTGTATGGTGACATGTAATCGTTGGTCAGTGTGGCTGTCACAGGTGTTATAACCACACAAGTGGACAGTGACCAGTGTAATTGACCAGTTTGTTGTCGATGTCAATTACCTGATGAATTGTGTCATAGCTGACATGTGACGTCACCCCCAGGGATTATCCACCCCACGGATGAGAAGGGCAACAAAGGGATAAGCTCGACCACCTGTAGATGTCTCCACTGCATTAGTCGATAGAGCGATCAAAACTGAAACTGAAACTTTCCAGTGACCGCTCAAACAAGGAAGTGAGTTCTCTTGAAACTTCAAAGTCCTGCGACATAACACAACTTCTGAACAAGGAAAAGGAAGGGAACTCTGCTGGGGGTATTTACCTGCCAACAGTAGGGTTAGTGAGGTTGTATAACGTGGCTGTCGACTCAGATGCTGCAGTGTGTGAATAGCCACAGTGACTGCCACGGACAGTTGAGTTAGACCCCAAAAAGGGTTTAGACCCCAATAGGGGTTAGGATACAGACAGTTTAGACCCCCAGAAGGGGTGAGGACGTGACAGTTTAGATCCCCAAAAGGAGCGAGGACACAGACCGTTTAGACCCCAAAAGGGTTGAAGACACATAAAATTGATTTAGACCCCAGAAGGGGAGAGAAGACATCATGTTGAACAAGAAGAAGAAGAAGGAGGGTAAGAAGATGAAGAGGCAGCCGTCCTTCTCCCTCCCCCGCAACCCCTTCCGCTACAAGTATGGGGCGAGGACACCAGGGGGCCCCATGGTAGGGTCGTGGACGGCGTTGTCACGGAGTCAGCAGGGACTCGCTCAGTCCGACCTCAGGTTGAACTATTCCAACGGACTCATGTGTCTCAACGCTCAGATCGCTCAGGATCTGAGCATGGCTGAGATCAACGAGTGGATGAGGATCCAGAAGGTAGGTGATGGAGATGATCTCTGGATCACTCATTCAATTGAGGATCTGCTACTGATGTTGTTGTCACCAAATGTGGTGACAACAGTGGAAGGTTAAAACCTGTATTTGTGAATGTGTAACTAGAAATGCTTTGGAATGAGCTTATCCAATAGGAGAGAGATTATCCAATGAGAGAGATTATCCATTAAGAGAACTCATCCATGAAATCATTGTCATCGTGAGTTGATGTTTGTCTCAGAAGGATATCTGTCATGTGTCACCACTCCTGTCACCACTCCTGTCACCACTCCTGTCACCACTCCTGTCACCACTCCTGTCACCACTCCTGTCACCACTCCTATCACCACTCCTGTCTATGCTGTGTCATTCTAAATGGTTTGTTATATATTGCACACCAGGTCTCTACAACTCTACTCCACCTCTCTTCTGCCTTCTGCCTTCTGTCCCTGTCAACCCACATTCACAGTCAGAAACTGGTATTTCAACAACGTGAAGTCTTTGGTCAGCCGACAACATCATAACTGTCCTCTGACCACATCATCACTGTCCTCTGACCACATCATCACTGTCTACTGACCACATCATCACTGTCCACTGACCAAATCATCACTGTCTACTGACCACATAACTGTCCACTAACAATATCATCACTGACCACATCACCACTCTCCACTGCCCACGTCAGTTCCTAGAGTGAGACAGCTCCTTAAATTGTCTCAATCTCACCAGTGCCCATTTCACTAATGTTGGTAGGATCTCTTAAATCTGATTCTGCATTTTAAAATCTATTTTAGCAGTGATCTTGAATACAGCTGTACCTGAAAACTGTCAACACATGACGCGTCAACACTGTCACTGGTGTGTCAGGGACATAGTATCCACAGTAACATGGCAACGGGTATTTGCATTTTGAAAAATATTATTTAGTTTAAACTAAATTTTCCTTAAGAGCTCATCATGGCAAAGAGGTCTTAGCTACCGGGTAGTCTTAGTTGCAGCAGAAATGTCTGACATTTGTTACTCTGGTAGTTACATATATTTGACGGGAGTAGAATAGTAGGCAGAGCCGAGAGTAATGATTCAGATAAAGGCAGTCATCAAATGACTAAAGCTGAGCGGAGGTTGAGGTGTGGAATTAGGAGAAACCACTAAGGAGATGTTTAGGTCATGTGACAAACAAGAGATAATATGTTGATCAGCATTTATTTCACTCTTTAAAAATTATCTCATATTTGAAAATTATGAAATAGAAATAATGTCCCCTACGATGTGGCGGTTGTTTTTGTGTTTTCAAAAATATTCAAGGTTGGATTTTCTTTAATGGCGGATCGTCCTTATGACCAGCCTTAATGACACATTCCCCAGAGCATCTCCTGACAACAGGGAAGATAACGGGAAGAGTCGCAGAAGTCAGTGAGTTGTTTGACTCGTCTCTTACTGGGAGACACCTCGAGAGAATTGTTTCAAAATGTCTGTCAGATTGTGACAATGACAGTTGGGGACATCCCAGTGCAGCGAGAACAAATGTGGCCATGTTTGAAAGCATACATTAATGTACGAGCATTTCTTCTCTCATAAAACTCACACCTGCGTGATGCGTACTGGAAATATTTGGTTGGTCGTGCTGATAGAATGCTTTGGATAGATATTAAGTTATGACAGATGTAGTATTTTGTTATGTGGCTATTTATACACTCTGTTGACACACCTGACATAAAGAATGACATACCCGTAGGACATGATGGCTCTGTGGCTAGAATGCCATACTGTCAATCACGTGGGACAATAATTTATACTTGTAATACTGGACAAGCCATTTGATAGAACTTGGGTTTGACTCCTGTCCAGCTATTTAGAAATTTGGACATGTTTGTCTACTTTACATTGCTCCAGTTTACTCAGCTGTTTGAATGAGTACCTGACTATAGACAATGGTGGATATTTGTGTATGAATACTCTTTGTGGATTGACTGCCGAGTGGCTGAATATTTCCTGCAGAAGTCATTATGGTGTTTGACTGAAAAAGTCTAAGTGGAAGTGAAATATAAAACACTTATATATATATATATATATATATATATATATATATATATATATATATGTGCGGTTTCTAAATAATTACTTATACAATTATGGATCAGTGAGTTGCTGGTTGAGAGGTATTTGGCGGCAGTGTATTTTGCAATGGCATCATTTATCAAACATTTGAAGTGCTAAACTGACATATGAAAGGTGAAATAAATAAATAAACATTATTTGTTTTGTGCTTCTGTTTTCATTTAAAATCTCTCAGAAACTTTTAAAACAGCTGTATATAAATGACTATTGGTGACACAAAATTATGATAAATATGAAGCATGCCGCAAACCTTACAGTATTGAATAATGCGAATTATCCTCATGTCGACAATGATGGAACTTCATTGAAATTATTCTATATATCAGGTTGTTCTTATAGCAGTGATTAGTGACACTGAGTCTTCACATGCAACACTGAGTAAGATAGGTGGCACAAGGGGTAGTCCAAAGTTGCTCAATGTCTAGGGAGCATTCCTTGTTCCAGTCTGCACTTCTCTAGGGAGCATTCCTTGTACCAGTCTGTGCACAACGAGCACGTGTATTTAGTTATCCACCTTCTTTGAGCAATTTGTGCCGACCAAACTACCCCCTCGTTCAACAGCAGACACCCCTGGTCCCTCCGAAGAACTCAAGCAACTGTGTCAGCGCTTGTATGGGCAGCAAACATCTCACATTATCACTTTTCATGCAGGTATAACCATACAGGTATAACCACTAAACCAGAACAAACTGATGGCTCATTGAACACACTACAAGGGAAGTAGACTTTGTTTAGATGTTGTCATTGTGTGGGGGTTATGGGGGGGGGGCAGAGAGGGTGCTTTGTGTAAGCACATGAGGGTGAATAGGGGTGTAGAACAAGGCTGTGCCAGTCACACATCAGTTCTTGTCATTAGAAAGCAAGCTTTCTTCTGTCATGACTGTGGTAACATAATACTGTATTGACCTCATAATCAAACTCTGTAAGTTTTAGACACTCCAAAATGATACAAAATTATAATTTTTATGTATTGTATTTTTGCAGATGCACATTATTTTACATGTTTGTATATATACACCACACTGTACATAGTAACTGTACATTTGTGTATTCCTAAAATAATAATTTTTGTGCATTTATGTTTTTACACAGCTGAAAATGAGATTGTTTTAGGAGTTTGAATGTGTGTAGTCAATATACTAATTTCTGTGTTTTTCTTTCTTTCTTGTGCTTATTTAAATACCTTCTCCTGCAGAAAATACTGTTAAACAATATCACTAAATTCATATAAGTTTATATTCACACACAGACTGTAGAATATTGAAAAGCAGTAGATATTCCATGGTGAAAAGGACTTTCAGAATTGATAATTAAAATCACAGGTTATCTTACACAGAACTATGGTGGCTAGTTTTGTCTGCATTTTACTTCAAAGTCTGGTGACAAATGTACTAAATACATGAACTATTGTTCATCAACGTAATAAAAATTATCCTAATTTGTTTTAAACATCAGCAATACTTCACTATATATTGCACAATAACACATAAACAACACTTCCTTATCAAATGTAGAGTTTTGTATTGTTTATAACATTTTCCTTTCCATCTCTCCAGCAGGCTTTCATAATGGGCATGGTAAAACAATTAATGAGAACTAATCCTTTAAAAATGAAATATTTGTAACAACAGTTTAGAGCAGGTTCTAACTGACGTGTTTGTTACGACGTCTAAACTACAGGTGACATATCAGATGACAAACCTCTTGTCACATATATGACATATCATGAGACACAGGACAGGTGATTACATAAGTGACAGTACACAGACAAACAACATCAACAGGTGTTCTGTTATATTATATAAATATTACAGTATGAATTTGTCGGGGTATCTAACTGTACTTGGTATTTGTACAACAGTGTCAAATGTTAAAACGATAATAAGACATATCTTGTAGTATTGGTTTAAGTGACAGAGTTTCAGAAATACATTCTTATTTAGCAGACACAATAGCCACAGTAGACAGTGTTTGGCATAGATAGAAGTCCTGGTCTAGCAGGTGACACCTCAATGAGGGTAGGAGTTATTTTAGTCAAACATGCTAGTCTTTACACACATTTAATGGGAATTTCAAGTTACAAACACGAATTTGAGCATGTGTCATTGAAGCAGTGAACCTGATGTGAACTTTGACAGTTGACACAACACACAGAGACCGCAATGAGCTCATAAAATCCATCATTAAACGGAATACATTGAATTTAAGGAGCTTTATTGGAAATGCAAAAGATGCTGCTGTACGTGTCACAAGGGACACTTTTTCCATGTCACACCAAGGAAAGTGTCCCAGTGGCCGGCACATGTCATTTGTGTTGACTGTTGTTGGTATACCAGGTCATGCACTGTTAAGGAGCAAAGCTGATTTTAAAGAGCAAAATCATGTGTGACACGTGACCCAGTTTGTAGGTAATAGAAACTGCTGCACCTGAGATATACTGGCCACTCCACCAGGGAGGGGTGGGACCCACAAACTCATCATTAACGACGCCACCTCAGCACACTGTATAATAAATAACCTGTTAAATAGTTGCATAAACTTGGTCATTATGTTGTCTTCTTAGCTAGCAGCATTCAGCCAAGAATTATGTTCTCGTGAGTTTGATGAGATCTCGAGAGTAATATTAGGTGCAGTTAATTCATCTCGATGGTGACAGAAGTGTGGGAACAAGTCACTTTTGTGTGTCACTTAAACACAGCTGAATGCTTCCAAATGAGTTTAAGCTGTTTTAATTTTTGGTGTAGGTGAAAGACTGCCCTGTGCTCACAGGTAAGGCCATGTAAGTGCACCAGATAAGGCTGACATTGGGTGTTTTTTTACAGAGGATTAATGTAAAATACATGTACATAATAATAAAAAACAGCTGAAAGACAATGTTTCTATAATTCCTGCCTGCTGGTTCCTCATCTCAGCAATGTCAGCTTTTCTGTTTACCAAGATACTTAATCAGTACTTATAATTGTAAATTTGTCACACAAATTGTCATGATGACGACTCTGGCTGCATCACCTGTGATCATTTGTTGAATAGTGACATCAGAAGTCACATGACAAGCGAGTACTTTGTCACATGACCTCAGGCCAGTCAATTGGGCTGTTAATTGTCATCAAGAGTCATTATAATTACATATTAATTACGAAATGTGTGTCAATTAACATAGGATTCTGCCCAAGGCACAACTGTGGCTCGATCTCCTCCAGTTGACAGGCAGTAAATCAAACTGTTAGGTTTAAATTATTCAGGATTGGGGAGCCAATTAAAACATCGTACAGGTAATTGAAGTGTAACTGAATATTAGTTGCTAATTAGTGTGTAATTAGTGTGTAATTAGTGTGTGTTGACTCCCAGAGCTACAGTGGCAGTGATATGGATGTGGACATCCTCAGTTGTGTGGCTGGATGTTTTGTGGTGATACTCTGGACGTATCTGGTAGGTGTGACTCTATCTCTGGTGTGGTACACAGACTGTGTGTCTCTCTCTCTATCATCTCTGTGGTACGGAGGCTGGTGGCCCTGTTCTTGTGCTCTGTGATTATCTAACATCAGCTGACGTTTATTTTGAGCTGCTATCAGGAATTGGCAATAGTACATGTACACAAACAGGCAATGTTTCTAGCTTTGTATGCTGCATTTTATAGTTTATATATACACAGTGTATATGCTTTAGACGGAGGGTTAACTGTTAACCCCCTGTTCCTGTAAGCTGCCTGTTGTATCAACTGATAGTTGATGACTTAGAATTGATAGTATTCATTGAATGGTGGTTGTGTGTGAGAGGTAGGTGACTTCACAAGGCGTCTGTCTCTACAGCAGTATCAATCAGAGGAAACATGATCTGTGTTGAATCTCATAAACATTAATTAAGATTGTTGTGTAACTGAGTAGTCACAGTTAACTTACTAATGGAAGACAATGTGAGACAGGACAGTGACCAGAATAATAAGTTTGGTGACATATGACACTGTCACGTGTATACTAAGGACGTAACTAACCACGAGCCTCCACTTCTCAAACAGTTCAGGATCTGTTTCACAGCAATAAGGAGCTCTTATAAAGAAATTAATCGTTACGTAGAATCCAGGGTCAAATTGTGAGTTTTTTTCAAAACGCAACAAGTCACCACTGTCTGTGTCAATGATGACACTTTCTGTTACACGCTGGTGGAGATGTCCACACGGTGACAGTTGACTGTACTGTACAAAGGTCACCTTTAAGGAGCGAAATAGGTTTAAAGAGCAAAAGTTTGCTTAAGAGCTTAAACCATATTCTAGTCACTTGCTGACCTTCCTTTTTCCATCAGTTTGTCTTGTTATCACAAGATGCTCTGTGTGTCCTGTCTTGTCTTTGTGTCCTGTAGGTTCTGCGTCTGCATATTGTCTTCATTGTGTCTCTAGTCCTAAGGATGTCTTCAACATTTCTCTCTCCTGTCTGTGAGAGTCTGGAATGTCTCCTCAAGGACCACATTTCTTCTGTTCCTCACTGTGTGTCTGTGTATTCAGGTCACCTCACTGACTGAGACTGTCACTGACTCAGACTGTCACTGACTCAGTCATTGTTGGTTGGTATTTGTGGCTGCAGGGTCTGTCAATGTGGGACGTTGCAACAGGCTAAGACATGAGTTGTTACGTGAAGTGTCCAGACAGAATAACAATGTGAATGGATGACATGACATAACTCATGCACAGTGTAGACCATATCATTACATGGGGTCTAGGGGGTTCTTGGGGGTTCACTGCAGAATGTTGGTTTTGTGTCTGTGTAGTGTCAGATGCATCAACAGAATATTTTGTAAAAAAATTTTTTTTTACAAATGCGTGAGACACTAGCAAAATTTTCCTAGTGGCGCACCCTGGTGTTGACAGTTTCCAGTATTCATCACAAGTCACTGTTAAGTAGCAAAGTTTATATTAAAGAGCAAATTCAGAATTATGAGGTCTTACACATGATAGTGAAAATGTCTGCAGTGACTGGTCACGTGTCATGCTTGACTGGTCACGTGTCATGTTTGACTGGTCACGTGTCATGTTTGACTGGTCACGTGTCTTGCTTCATTGATCAGATGTCATATTTCATCTGTCAAATGGCACAGATCTGTTGGTCACATCTCAACCATTTATGCAGTAATGATGTTCGTACATTTTCATTTCCATTCCCGTATAAAAACACAAAATGGTGATCACATTTAACTGGTTAACAAGTGCCAGGAACTGCCCTTGAGAGTCATGTGATGTGTTTGTGAATGTCTTCTTCTAGAACGCCTATGCTCGCTGCAAGAGGGTGTCAGTGGTACCCCATCAGGTGGGTCACTTGTGGAGGTGAAGTCTAACTTGTGCATGTCTATCTGTATGTGTCTGTCCGTGTGTGCGTCCGTGCGTCCGTGCGTCCGTGCGTCCGTGCGTCCGTGCGTCCGTGCATCCGTGCGTGCGTGCGTGCGTGCGTGCGTGCGTCCGTGCGTGCGTCCGTCCGTCCGTCCGTCCGTCCGTCCGTCCGTCCGTCCATCCGTCCATCCGTCCGCATGTCTGTGTATATTATGTGTCTATATGTATGCATGTGTGTCATATGGCTATAACATTATGTATGTTTGTGTGTATATCTGTATGACTGTGTGTATGTATGTCTATATGTATGTATGTGTCTATGTCTATGTCTTCGTATCTGTATGACTTCAGTCTATGAGTTGTCTATTAGCATAAAGCAGTCCATTGATTACATATTGTGTATTTAAAAAAAGTCAAATCTTAATTACTAAGAATCTCTACACAAATAATTTATTTTAACATTAACACCATAAGATAATATCAAAGTGTTGCTTATATCTGTGAAATATAATGTGTTAACTCATATCGTCTGTGTCACCTTATGTCAAATGTGTCATATGGGTCACCTAATGTCACATGTGTTACTTCATGTCACATGTCACTTCATGTCATGTGTCACGTGTCACTACATGTCACCATATGTCACATTATGTCATGTGTCACACATGTCACCTTATGTCACACATGTCACCTTATGTCACACGTGTCACTACATGTCACATGTGTCACCACATGTCACATGTGTCACATTATCTCACATGTGTCACCTCATGTCATATGTCACTTCATGTCACCTATTCAGTTCATGTAAACTGTTTCACCTCAAGTTATCTCATACCATCCTAGTGTGCCAGAGGTCATGTGACTGATTACATAAGTACCAGCCCTTCTCTACCCCTGGCACATCCCTTTCAAAAAACCCTCTTTTAATGTCAGCCACTGAAATCACCCACGTGGGGTGAGGTCGGCCTCTGGTCATGTGATATAATTTTGGGTGAATTCAGCCACACACAGCTCGTGTCACATGCAGTGTTTAGGACGTGAATGTGTCATTATAATTTTATAGGGATTCCCACCAGTCTTGTATCTGTCTTCAAATTGGGGCAGGTATTTGCGTTGTTACGGCTGACACGACGGTCGACTTCGCTCACTTCTACCATTTGCAGAGCCGATCAGCCATGGGTAGATGTCATCTCATCTCATGTCATGTCATGTCATGTCACGTCACGTCACGTCACGTCACGTCACGTCACGTCACGTCACGTCACGTCATGTCATGTCACGTTATGTAATGTCATGTAACGTCATGTCACATATCACCTCATGTTATCTGTGTCACTTCATGTCACATATCATCTCATGTCGTCTGTGTCACTTCATGTCACATATCATCTCATGTCGTATGTGTCACTCCATGTCACATATCACCTCATGTCGTCTGTGTCACTTCATGTCACATATCACCTGATGTCATCTGTGTCACCTTATGTCACGTGCAACATCTCATGTCAACTCGTGTTACCCCATGTTATCTGTGTCATCATTACACATCACCACATGTCACCAATGTCACCTTGTGTCACCAGTGTCACCTCTTGTCATAAACATGTTATCTGTGGTTGTTTCAGCCAGTCCCAGCAGCACCTCATAAAATGGTACGTCACATGAAAATGTCCTCTTTCTTCTTTCCGCAATCAATGCAACTAACTTAGTGCCTTGCGTATAAATGACTTCACCTACAAACTCACTGTTTGTGTATTAAATAATTATGTTAGTATATTTATGTACAAATATTGCAAAACGAGTACATAATTTCTCCAAAAGTGAAAGTGTAGAACCAGTGTTCCACCACTGTCACTAAACTACACACCTGTGACAGTCACTCACCTGACATCTAACTACACCACCGACTGCTGTAGGTGGAGAAGGACTCACCCCAGAGTGACGAGGGTTATTACCCCACGGACCAGAGTAGTGTGAGTACTGGCAGCCAGGTGTCACATGACAGCGGCATTTACCAGAACGAACGGACTCCGCCACGGAACGACACCCGCATGGTGGCGCCACCTGACGTTGTCGAGTACAGCGGCGGATACAAACGGCAACTCCCCACACCGGAGGTCATGACCCCATGTTCGCCGACACACACCCGCCCCATGTCTCCCCGCCCCCCGTGTCCTCCCCCTCAGAATATGAAACCACAAATAGTATATGACCTCTCTGTGACCCCGACCCCCACCCTAGTGCGGCCCCCTACTTCCCCCCGTGTGCCCCCTGTCATAGCGCCGAAGCCATCACCCCTGTTGCGAGGTCCTTCACCTTTGACCCCGACTGCTGGCGCCCTCGAGGTGGATGAAGATGACCCATCACTGTCGCCCTTTGAGATGTTCGGGGTGAAACCCCGCAAGGTGTCGACGTCGTCCAGCATCAGTTCGGGAGATGGTTCCCATGCAGCGCCATCTAGTGGTCGTGTTCCGCAGACGCCGCCGCCGCAGTCAGCGATGTCACCACCACTATCACCACCGCTACCACCACCACCACCACCACCACCGCAGCAAGTACCGGCGGTGTCATCGCCACCAACGGAAGGACTGCCACCACCAGATCTTGCACCGCCACCACCGCCACCACCACCGCCGGCACCACCAATGGGACAGCCACCCCCGCCTCCGCCGGCACCACCACTTCAAGGCCTTCCACCGCTAAAACTACCATCATCTGTGGAAACAACATCTCTGGTCAGCCACTGGTGAGTCATTGTTCACTTTCAAGGGGTTTTGTTTGTGGCACCCATCTTGTTAACCCTGCACTTAACACTACTTCTGGTTGTAAAGTTAAGTAGCCCACATTTATCAGGATCAAGTCAAGTAATACTTCTGGTTGTAAAGTTAAGTAGCCCACATTTATCAGGATCAAGTCAAGTAATACTTCTGGTTGTAAAGTTAAGTAGCCCACATTTATCAGGATCAAGTCAAGTAATACTTCTGGTTGTAAAGTTAAGTAGCCCACATTTATCAGGATCAAGTCAAGTAATACTTCTGGTTGTAAAGTTAAGTAGCCCACATTTGTCAGGATCAAGTCAAGTAATACTTCTGGTTGTAAAGTTAAGTAGCCCACATTTATCAGGATCAAGTCAAGTAATACTTCTGGTTGTAAAGTTAAGTAGCCCACATTTATCAGGATCAAGTCAAGTAATACTTCTGGTTGTAAAGTTAAGTAGCCTACATTTATCAGGATCAAGTCAAGTAATACTTCTGGTTGTAAAGTTAAGTAGCCCACATTTATCAGGATCAAGTCAAGTAATACTTCTGGTTGTAAAGTTAAGTAGCCCACATTTGTCAGGATCAAGTCAAGTAATACTTCTGGTTGTAAAGTTAAGTAGCCTACATTTATCAGGATCAAGTCAAGTAATACTTCTGGTTGTAAAGTTAAGTAGCCCACATTTATCAGGATCAAGTCAAGTAATACTTCTGGTTGTAAAGTTAAGTAGCCCACATTTGTCAGGATCAAGTCAAGTAATACTTCTGGTTGTAAAGTTAAGTAGCCTACATTTATCAGGATCAAGTCAAGTAATACTTCTGGTTGTAAAGTTAAGTAGCCTACATTTATCAGGATCAAGTCAAGTAATACTTCTGGTTAAAGTTAAGTAGCCTACATTTATCAGGATCAAGTCAAGTAATACTTCTGGTTGTAAAGTTAAGTAGCCCACATTTATCAGGATCAAGTCAAGTAATACTTCTGGTTGTAAAGTTAAGTAGCCCACATTTATCAGGATCAAGTCAAGTAATACTTCTGGTTGTAAAGTTAAGTAGCCCACATTTATCAGGATCAAGTCAAGTAATACTTCTGGTTGTAAAGTTAAGTAGCCTACATTTATCAGGATCAAGTCAAGTAATACTTCTGGTTGTAAAGTTAAGTAGCCTACATTTATCAGGATCAAGTCAAGTAATACTTCTGGTTGTAAAGTTAAGTAGCCCACATTTATCAGGATCAAGTCAAGTAATACTTCTGGTTGTAAAGTTAAGTAGCCCACATTTATCAGGATCAAGTCAAGTAATACTTCTGGTTGTAAAGTTAAGTAGCCCTACATTTATCAGGATCAAGTCAAGTAATACTTCTGGTTGTAAAGTTAAGTAGCCCACATTTGTCAGGATCAAGTCAAGTAATACTTCTGGTTGTAAAGTTAAGTAGCCTACATTTATCAGGATCAAGTCAAGTAATACTTCTGGTTGTAAAGTTAAGTAGCCTACATTTATCAGGATCAAGTCAAGTAATACTTCTGGTTGTAAAGTTAAGTAGCCTACATTTATCAGGATCAAGTCAAGTAATACTTCTGGTTGTAAAGTTAAGTAGCCCACATTTATCAGGATCAAGTCAAGTAATACTTCTGGTTGTAAAGTTAAGTAGCCCACATTTATCAGGATCAAGTCAAGTAATACTTCTGGTTGTAAAGTTAAGTAGCCCACATTTTCAGGATCAAGTCAAGTAATACTTCTGGTTGTAAAGTTAAGTAGCCCACATTTGTCAGGATCAAGTCAAGTAATACTTCTGGTTGTAAAGTTAAGTAGCCCACATTTGTCAGGATCAAGTCAAGTAATACTTCTGGTTGTAAAGTTAAGTAGCCCGCATTTGTCAGGATCAAGTCAAGTAATACTTCTGGTTGTAAAGTTAAGTAGCCTACATTTATCAGGATCAAGTCAAGTAATACTTCTGGTTGTAAAGTTAAGTAGCCCGCATTTGTCAGGATCAAGTCAAGTAATACTTCTGGTTGTAAAGTTAAGTAGCCTACATTTATCAGGATCAAGTCAAGTAATACTTCTGGTTGTAAAGTTAAGTAGCCTGCATTTGTCAGGATCAAGTCAAGTAATACTTCTGGTTGTAAAGTTAAGTAGCCCACATTTGTCAGGATCAAGTCAAGTAACACTAGTTCCCTAATCTGTACTGTGATATTACATAGACTTAGTTGTAAGATGGCTGTGATACTAATTTGGCCATGAAGCTGAGTTCTACTATAGTTTTATCTGTTCATGTTTTCATTGCAGTAGCAGTAACGTACGTTGCTTTGTCATTTTGATTTTCATATTAAAGTTGAATAGTTTATAATATTATTGTAAGTCTTTTGAGGGAAGTTATGTATAATAGACATTTCATTATTGAAATCACATTCAAGTAACAAGTAACAAGAATAATTCCCTAATTTGTGCTGTCGTCATATACGGACATGACTTAGGGTGACCTGAATTGCAAAATAGCTTTTCATGGTAGTTAATTTCAGTTTTCATTTGACGTGGTACAATTAGGTAAGTTGTATTCCTTTTTTGCTAAATATTGAATGGTATCTACAATATATTGATCAAAAACCTAACTAGTTGTGTATCAGTCATACAAATAAAATTCATTAAACTCAAACACGTGGGATAAAGTATTTTCTGTAAGACAAACTAAGCTACTAAGACAAGCATACCTACAGGCATTGATGAGTGTAAGGTTAAAATTGTGTTTATTTAAATGATTACCAGTTTAATTTATCAGTGGCTGACTCCACTGTTCTTGCTAGGCTAGTGACTGTGGCGCCATCTGCCAGGTAATGGGTTGTCTTAGTAGCGCCATCTGCCAGACACTGGTGGACCCTGTTGCACCATGGGTAAAATAAAACTGAAGTACTCCGTTGTTTGTGTTTCAATAGAAATGGATTATAGAGGAATCCAGAAGTAAACTTATTTATCTCCTTGCTGATTGTATGAAAAAGAGCAGCATAATGTATTTATTACAAAAGAACGTAAATCAGAAAGATGTAAATGTTCAAATCTTTTCCCTTTATCATTTTATTTGGATAGCACAATTACAAATTCTTAGATATTGATTCTGTTGTTTGCTTTTATTATTTTAAGACCAGTTTGTGACAAGGCAACAAATTAAACACATTTGAGTAATATCACTTTGTTGGTGAATCAACCAATGAAAAACCAGTGACATATTGGATCAGTCCTTCCATCAAAATTACTTATAACTGACGAGACTCTATTGAGATGGTTACTGTGTCATATTTGTGATATTAGAAGGACTCCATCCAGTCAAGAAGTTTGAAATGGAAATATTTTAAGATGACTATTTCTGTTGGGAGATGATGTATTTATGTATTTTATATTCATTAAATAAAATTACTGCTGCATATAGTACTTCACACAATTGTGAACTTTTCGGTTCCCACTCGTGATGTAGTCATACGTTGTAGATTTACAAGCAGCTGCAGCTATTTACTACCTTTAAGCCAACTATAGACGGACACACACTGTAGTTCACAGGGAAATAACAAGGTCCTGCAGGAAGGGACAGGATGTGTTCAACACGACACATGCGTTGGACACTACAGACGTGTTCACAGACACATGCATGGGACACTGGATGTGTTCGTCAAATGACACATGCGTGGAACATTGGATTTCTCGACGTGTTCAACACACAACAATAATGTCATATGCTTGGGACACTGGATGTGTTCAACACATGACACATGTATGTAACACTAGATGTGTTCAACACACAACACATGCATGAGACATTGGATGTGTTCAACACACGACACATGCTTGGGACACTGGATGTGTTCAACACATGACACATGCATGGGACACTGGATGTTTTCATGTCATCCAGACCTGCTGTGTACTGGGAGACATGTCCTACTGCTACACTGCGTCTGACCCCTGGTGGCCAGTCATCTCATCTCATCTACTGCGGGACTCGTGGTATTGATTTATGGTGACCTCTTTCTCAGAGCTCCTGCAGCCTCGGGAAGAGGTGGAGGAATTATGATTGTCATCACTGGATGGTGATCAGAAGATTGTGCTAAAATCTGGACCATCAAATGAGCTGTACACTCAGTTGAAGACCAGCTTGTGGTCAGTGTTTAGTTGTGGTCAGTGTTTAGTGCTGGGTTCCTCAGACAGATCCTGTCAGTTACACTGGAGGCGGCGACGTGGTTTATGCAGAAGACTGTAATTAGGAGTGTTGGTAATTAATATTTAATTAGCCGGCGGTCTGTTCCTTTGTGTCGGAGTGAAGTCATTGTTCACGGGACTGAGCGGAAGGGTGGAGTGGGAAGGAAAGGGAGGAGGGAGTGTGGCAAGGCAAGGGGGAGCTGTAGGTGGATGGTATTGCAGACGGATAGACAGAGACAGACCGCGGGGGAAGTGTGTGTGGGATGGCATAGCCCAGTCAAGTGTTGTGGTGACATATACACTGTGGTCAGTTGAGTGGACACTGCAGACGTTTCAGTGGACACAGGTGGGTGTACTTGGCTGAAGTGAGGTCATTGTGTCTCTATACATACATATATATATATATATATATATATATATATATATATATTATATATATATTTTACTCAACTGTTATACTGTCCACATGCTCTCGTACACTAGCAGGGCTGTCTGGTAGTCTTCAGCATTAGTCACGGTTACACGATCAATCAATACTGGATCTAACCAAACAATGGGTGATCACAAAGGCGAAGCAGTGTGTATGATAAATATCAATGTACTGCACCACAATTGACTATGAACTAACTACGTCCGTGCCCGTGTGCCTCTATACATGTGTCAGTCCTAGCACAGCTGGTCCATCTGTTGTCATGTTATTGTTGCCATGGTGACTCATACTAAGATGAGTTACACATGCTGTGATAAGAAGAATACCTGTACATGTCCACACGCAGGACATATTTGTGGACAGGTGGAAGAGATGTTTCTTCCATAAATGTACACATTCTGCTGACACGCGTCTGTGAACAAATGTCACACGTCTCTGACATTTCATCCTGGCATGGCATCCTGGCTGTCACCAGGTGTCATCCACATGCCAGTGTGAGCTGTGGTGTTTTACAGGGGCCAACATTCCTCTTACACAGGTGGTTAATTACGTGTGACAATATTTCGCGG
>JAODUO010000425.1:622500-671995 GCA_025642075.2 Ridgeia piscesae
AGAACATTAGGTCTGACTCAGTGGCGTAGAGGTTAGAACATTAGGTCTGACTCAGTGGCATAGTGGTTAGAACATTAGGTCTGACTCAGTGGCGTAGTGGTTAGAACATTAGGTCTGACTCAGTGGCATAGTGGTTAGAACATTAGGTCTGACTCAGTGGCATAGTGGTTAGAACATTAGGTCTGACTCAGTGGCGTAGTGGTTAGAACATTAGGTCTGACTCAGTGGCGTAGTGGTTAGAACATTAGGTCTGACTCAGTGGCGTAGTGGTTAGAACATTAGGTCTGACTCAGTGGCATAGTGGTTAGAACATTAGGTCTGACTCAGTGGCGTAGAGGTTAGAACATTAGGTCTGACTCAGTGGCATAGTGGTTAGAACATTAGGTCTGACTCAGTGGCGTAGTGGTTAGAAGGTCTGACTCAGTGGCGTAGTGGTTAGAACATTAGGTCTGACTCAGTGGCATAGTGGTTAGAACATTAGGTCTGACTCAGTGGCATAGTGGTTAGAACATTAGGTCTGACTCAGTGGCGTAGTGGTTAGAACATTAGGTCTGACTCAGTGGCGTAGAGGTTAGAACATTAGGTCTGACTCAGTGGCATAGTGGTTAGAACATTAGGTCTGACTCAGTGGCGTAGAGGTTAGAATATCGGGTCTGACTCAGTGGCGTAGTGGTTAGAACATCAGGTCTGACTCAGTGGCGTAGAGGTTAGAACATTAGGTCTGACTCAGTGGCATAGTGGTTAGAACATTAGGTCTGACTCAGTGGCGTAGTGGTTAGAACATTAGGTCTGACTCAGTGGCATAGTGGTTAGAACATTAGGTCTGACTCAGTGGCGTAGTGGTTAGAACATTAGGTCTGACTCAGTGGCATAGTGGTTAGAACATTAGGTCTGACTCAGTGGCATAGTGGTTAGAACATTAGGTCTGACTCAGTGGCGTAGTGGTTAGAACATTAGGTCTGACTCAGTGGCATAGTGGTTAGAACATTAGGTCTGACTCAGTGGCGTAGAGGTTAGAACATTAGGTCTGACTCAGTGGCATAGTGGTTAGAACATTAGGTCTGACTCAGTGGCATAGTGGTTAGAACATTAGGTCTGACTCAGTGGCGTAGTGGTTAGAACATTAGGTCTGACTCAGTGGCGTAGTGGTTAGAACATTAGGTCTGACTCAGTGGCGTAGTGGTTAGAACATTAGGTCTGACTCAGTGGCATTTGTGGTTAGAACATTAGGTCTGACTCAGTGGCATAGTGGTTAGAACATTAGGTCTGACTCAGTGGCATAGTGGTTAGAACATTAGGTCTGACTCAGTGGCGTAGTGGTTAGAACATTAGGTCTGACTCAGTGGCATAGTGGTTAGAACATTAGGTCTGACTCAGTGGCATAGTGGTTAGAACATTAGGTCTGACTCAGTGGCGTAGTGGTTAGAACATTAGGTCTGACTCAGTGGCATAGTGGTTAGAACATTAGGTCTGACTCAGTGGCGTAGAGGTTAGAACATTAGGTCTGACTCAGTGGCATAGTGGTTAGAACATTAGGTCTGACTCAGTGGCGTAGTGGTTAGAACATTAGGTCTGACTCAGTGGCGTAGTGGTTAGAACATTAGGTCTGACTCAGTGGCATAGTGGTTAGAACATTAGGTCTGACTCAGTGGCGTAGTGGTTAGAACATTAGGTCTGACTCAGTGGCGTAGTGGTTAGAACATTAGGTCTGACTCAGTGGCGTAGTGGTTAGAACATTAGGTCTGACTCAGTGGCGTAGTGGTTAGAACATTAGGTCTGACTCAGTGGCTTAGTGGTTAGAACATTAGGTCTGACTCAGTGGCATAGTGGTTAGAACATTAGGTCTGACTCAGTGGCGTAGTGGTTAGAACATTAGGTCTGACTCAGTGGCGTAGTGGTTAGAACATTAGGTCTGACTCAGTGGCATAGTGGTTAGAACATTAGGTCTGACTCAGTGGCGTAGTGGTTAGAACATTAGGTCTGACTCAGTGGCATAGTGGTTAGAACATTAGGTCTGACTCAGTGGCTAGTGGTTAGAACATTAGGTCTGACTCAGTGGCATAGTGGTTAGAACATTAGGTCTGACTCAGTGGCGTAGTGGTTAGAACATTAGGTCTGACTCAGTGGCATAGTGGTTAGAACATTAGGTCTGACTCAGTGGCTAGTGGTTAGAACATTAGGTCTGACTCAGTGGCATAGTGGTTAGAACATTAGGTCTGACTCAGTGGCATAGTGGTTAGAACATTAGGTCTGACTCAGTGGCGTAGTGGTTAGAACATTAGGTCTGACTCAGTGGCATAGTGGTTAGAACATTAGGTCTGACTCAGTGGCATAGTGGTTAGAACATTAGGTCTGACTCAGTGGCGTAGTGGTTAGAACATTAGGTCTGACTCAGTGGCGTAGTGGTTAGAACATTAGGTCTGACTGTTGTTTTTAGCTTGGCAGTCATTGTTTCAGTTAACATTAGGTCTGACTCAGTGGCTTAGTGGTTAGAACATTAGGTCTGACTCAGTGGCATAGTGGTTAGAACATTAGGTCTGACTCAGTGGCGTAGTGGTTAGAACATTAGGTCTGACTCAGTGGCGTAGTGGTTAGAACATTAGGTCTGACTCAGTGGCATAGTGGTTAGAACATTAGGTCTGACTCAGTGGCATAGTGGTTAGAACATTAGGTCTGACTCAGTGGCGTAGTGGTTAGAACATTAGGTCTGACTCAGTGGCATAGTGGTTAGAACATTAGGTCTGACTCAGTGGCGTAGAGGTTAGAACATTAGGTCTGACTCAGTGGCATAGTGGTTAGAACATTAGGTCTGACTCAGTGGCGTAGTGGTTAGAACATTAGGTCTGACTCAGTGGCGTAGTGGTTAGAACATTAGGTCTGACTCAGTGGCATAGTGGTTAGGACATTAGGTCTGACTCAGTGGCGTAGTGGTTAGAACATTAGGTCTGACTCAGTGGCGTAGTGGTTAGAACATTAGGTCTGACTCAGTGGCGTAGTGGTTAGAACATTAGGTCTGACTCAGTGGCGTAGTGGTTAGAACATTAGGTCTGACTCAGTGGCTTAGTGGTTAGAACATTAGGTCTGACTCAGTGGCATAGTGGTTAGAACATTAGGTCTGACTCAGTGGCGTAGTGGTTAGAACATTAGGTCTGACTCAGTGGCGTAGTGGTTAGAACATTAGGTCTGACTCAGTGGCATAGTGGTTAGAACATTAGGTCTGACTCAGTGGCGTAGTGGTTAGAACATTAGGTCTGACTCAATGGCATAGTGGTTAGAACATTAGGTCTGACTCAGTGGCCTAGTGGTTAGAACATTAGGTCTGACTCAGTGGCATAGTGGTTAGAACATTAGGTCTGACTCAGTGGCGTAGTGGTTAGAACATTAGGTCTGACTCAGTGGCATAGTGGTTAGAACATTAGGTCTGACTCAGTGGCGTAGTGGTTAGAACATTAGGTCTGACTCAGTGGCATAGTGGTTAGAACATTAGGTCTGACTCAGTGGCATAGTGGTTAGAACATTAGGTCTGACTCAGTGGCGTAGTGGTTAGAACATTAGGTCTGACTCAGTGGCATAGTGGTTAGAACATTAGGTCTGACTCAGTGGCATAGTGGTTAGAACATTAGATCTGACTCAGTGGCGTAGTGGTTAGAACATTAGGTCTGACTCAGTGGCGTAGTGGCGTAGCTCCTACTCACTAGAGTCAGCATTAGAATCCTCCTGCTGTTGTTTTTTGTCTTGGCCAAGTCATTGTTTCAGTTCACTCAGCTGTATGAATGAGTACCTGGCTGTAGACATAGACTGATAGTTGTGTAGAAATAGTCTTCATGTAGTAATGACTGTGTGGCTGAATGTTTCCAAGAGAAGTCAAAATAGAGTTTCTTTACCCTGTCAGGGTAAAGCGAGCTCTGTTTAGTCTCAATGATTCTATACAGAGTTGAATAAAAACATGTTTAACTGTTTACATTCCTATTGTATAGTTCCCTCTCTCAAGATGACGCCATCTGTGGTTATTGCCGTTTGACCCCGTATGGCTGTACATAACCGGTCATAGTCATGATCTCAACAACTTTCTCACTCTGTCTTGTATGTGCAATTAACACCCTGTTTTTATGACAGTGTATCACCACTGTGTTTAAGATACACCACTACAGGTGTAGCTCTGTTGATTGTGTCAGTGAGTTGTAAACACAACACATCACTTGTGAAGTGTTGCTGGTCTTATATGTGTTTAACATAGAGGCAGGTGTCATGTACATTTAACAATCTTGTATTTTGTATAAGGTACAACCAGATCAGGCCAGTGTGTGTGTGTGTGTGTGTGTGTGTGTGTGCGTGCGTGCGTGCGTGCGTGCGTGCGTGCGTGCGTGCGTGCGTGCGTGCGTGTGTGTGTGTGAGTGTGTGGTGTGTGTGTGTGGTGTGTGTGTGTGTGTGTGTGTGTGTGTGTGTGTGTGTGTGTGTGTGTGTGTGTGTGTGTGTGTGTGTGTGTGTGTGTGTGTGTGTGTGTGTGTGTGTGTGTGTGTGTGTGTGTGTGTGTGTGTGTGTGTGTGTGTGTGTGTGTGTGTGTGTGTGTGTGTGTGTGTGTGTGTGTGTGTGTGTGTGTGTGTGTGTGTGTGTGTGTGTGTGTGTGTGTGTGTGTGTGTGTGTGTGTGTGTGTGTGTGTGTGTGTGTGTGTGTGTGTGTGTGTGTGTGTGTGTGTGTGTGTGTGTGTGTGTGTGTGTGTGTGTGTGTGTGTGTGTGTGTGTGTGTGTGTGTGTGTGTGTGTGTGTGTGTGTGTGTGTGTGTGTGTGTGTGTGTGTGTGTGTGTGTGTGTGTGTGTGTGTGTGTGTGTGTGTGTGTGTGTGTGTGTGTGTGTGTGTGTGTGTGTGTGTGTGTGTGTGTGTGTGTGTGTGTGTGTGTGTGTGTGTGTGTGTGTGTGTGTGTGTGTGTGTGTGTGTGTGTGTGTGTGTGTGTGTGTGTGTGTGTGTGTGTGTGTGTGTGTGTGTGTGTGTGTGTGTGTGTGTGTGTGTGTGTGTGTGCATCCATGTGTGTTATTTAGATTCTTTCTCTTCATACACTCAGGTGAATGTTACAACCAGTGTTCACAGACTCACAGCACATGTGGTTTATGGAGGCATGTTGTTGGTGCCTGCCTCGCACTCTATAAGTTGTCTTCATTTAATGAGCTCTGACTGAGACACTCCCTGGGACTGAAGTAAACTCGGTCTACTTGAGACGTCTACTCCAGTATTATAGCATAGGATACTGTGCTGTGTAAGAACTTACTTTATACTTGATATCTCAGTTCTGTGTACTTGTGCAGTGTTTTACACGAGAGCTGGAAACGCGAGAGTCAGTAGGACTGTCAAGTACATAGATGTGATGGCCACTAGAACCTTAAACCAAAGCTAATTAATCAATTGCTTAAACTCTCTATGCGGTGTTCAGTAGGACATTTAGCTGTGTTGATATGGTGGTCAGTATGACCCTACATTCTACGGTGGTCAGTAGAACTGAATACTGAAGATATAGTTACCACATAATAAACATCCACTAGTGTCCACAGTTATAATAGGACAATTGTTAGTGTCCACAGTTATAATAGGACAATTGTTAGTGTCCACAGTTACAATAGGACAATTGTTGGTGTCCACAGTTATAATAGGACAATTGTTAGTGTCCACAGTTATAATAGGACAATGGTTGGTGTCCACAGTTACAATAGGACAATTGTTAGTGTCCACAGTTATAATAGGACAATTGTTAGTGTCCTCAGTTATAATAGGACAATGGTTGGTGTCCACAATTCAAATAGGACAATTGTTGGTGTCCACAGTTATAATAGGACAATTGTTAGTGTCCTCAGTTATAATAGGACAATTGTTGGTGTCCACAGTTACAATAGGACAATTGTTAGTGTCCACAGTTATAATAGGACAATTGTTGGTGCCCAGCATTTTCTTGTTGTACATCTTTGCCTGACACTAGATCTGAGCCTGTCATTTAAATTTGGTATGATATTATTAATTACAAAATACTTCCTTCTTTGCAATTTGGTAATAATCGATTCTTATAAAACTACCACACCTATACCACTACACACATACACCACTACACACATACACCACTACACACATACACCACTATACACCTACACCACTACACACATAGTCTACCATATGCCTACACTACTACACACACTACTCCACTGCACACCTATTTACACATACAGGTGTGTTAGGGTTAAGTGCCCCAAAGTATGGGGCCCTAATAGCTGTGTAACGCCAGCGGGGGATATTTGTCTGGGTGACATGAGCCACTGGTGGTGGGGGTGGGGGTGGGGGTGGGGGTGGGGGTGGGAGGGGTTATGTTCCTGTAGGGAACCACACAATGGCAGGTACTTGAGGCCAGACCTACAGTTTGTTGATACATGAACCAGTCAGATTTGTCTCAACAGTTAGAGTTAGAACGTGTTTCAACAGAAGAAATAAACTTTCAACAGAAGAAATAATAACTGAATAATAATTGGTTATTATAAGTTCGTTGTACTCATGAGATTGTGTCCATGAGATTGTGTCCATGAGATTGTGTCCATGAGATTGTGCTCGCGAGATTGTGCTCGCGAGATTGTACTCATGCGATTGTGCTCACGAGATTGTGCTCGCGAGATTGTACTCATGCGATTGTGCTCACGAGATTGTGCTCGCGAGATTGTGCTCGCGAGATTGTGAGATTATATAAATGCACTGTCACTTTTGTGTCATCTGCTTCAGAGAGACGACCGAAAGTAGCACCCCCTAGCGACAGTCGTGGAGACCTGCTGGGTGAACTAAAAGGTACTCTGGTGCGACCTGACTCTTCCTTCCCCAATGTGCTGAACCTACCTTCGACACTTGTGGGTCAGAGTTCACGGGTACAACCCACGAACGCCACTTCGAACACAACAACAGCGATTTCACCACCACCAGTAGCGCCATCTGGCAAGCGACCTCCGCCACCAACACTGCCAAAGAAAGGAGGTAATATTCAGCTCAGTTTATGGTGCTTTATAAGGCACAGTCGTACGTGAGATTTAACCAGACTCAACTAAGTAGTAATCATAAAGAGTAATGCTCAAGATGGAAATACACATTTGCACGCATACATGCATACATGCATACATGGACACATATACACATACATGCACACACACACACACACACACACACACACACACACACACACACACACACACACACACACACACACACACACACACACACACACACACACACACACACACACACACACACACACACACACACACACACACACACACACACACACACACAGATTCATGTATGTTGAGATGATAGTTACATTTCACAAAACTGAGCAATAAACAAACCGCGTCTGTAGGAGTGGAAATATTGAGATTTGTTTATTTGTCTCGTTAATGACAATTACAAATTATTACCAGTTTTACTAATGTAATTGGAGTTTAGAATGTTTTATATGTACATGAGTTAAATGACATAGCATTTGAAATGAAATTACCTGGCTTTGATATTTCTGTCATAAAACAAAGTTTTGAACCACGGTGTGGTGGCATGCATACAGGGCTCGACATTGTGAAATGATCTACTTGTTCGCTAAGTAAAATAAAAAGTTCACTAGTCCATGTAACATTTCACTTGTCCCACAAAAACTAAATTTCAAAACCTATGTCTCTGTGAGTCTGCTGGTTTCTCTGGCTGTAAACAACTGCATAGTCCCTGGGCCACAAATACCCGATGGTACCAGTTCCACTTGTCTGCTGGCAAATACACTTGTTGTGGGCTAATTCTGAGCCCTGTCTACATCTGTGTGCTGGAGGTATTCTGAAGCCAAGATGTGATGTTTCTTGTCTGACTGATTAGTGACACTCCTATGTGACAGTGATTGTATTTGTGCTGTGTGCTGTGGTTTGCAGCCATCAGCTGATGGCTGAAGCAGTCTCTAGTCTCTAGTCATGTGATTAATATTAGATGTCATTGATCGGTCATATTCACATTGCCTTTGTATTGGCCAGAGGCGAGCTACATTTCTACACCAACATGAGCTGATAGAGCCAGAGGCCAATACAAGATACTATCAATAGAACCAGTCATCACATTATTATTAATTTAAAATGTTCTGTACATTCTTGGGGGTATATTTGGGCATTTAATTTACTCATGCACCAACATTTGGCATTTTCACCTGGCACTGGTTTGACTATAAATTCCCATGATTATTTGTCATGCAACAACGTGACTGTGGGTGCAGGTGTCATGCTCTGACACAACAACGTGACATGTAGGTGACTCTGGGTGCAGGTGTCATGCTCTGACACAACAACGTGACATGTAGGTGACTGTGGGTGCATGTCATGCTCTGACACAACAACGTGACATGTGGTGACTGTTGGGTGCATTTATTTACTCTGCACAACAACATGAGCATTTAGTGACTGGGTGCAGATGTCATGCTCTGACACAACAACGTGACATGTAAGTGACTGTGGGTGCAGGTGTCATGCACTGACACAACAACGTGACATGTAGGTGACTGTGGGTGCAGGTGTCATGCTCTGTCTGACACAACAACATGACATGTAGGTGACTGTGGGTGCAGGTGTCATGCTCTGACACAACAACGTGACATGTAGGTGACTGTGGGTGCAGGTGTCATGCTCTGACACAACAACGTGACATGTAGGTGACTGTGGGTGCAGGTGTCATGCTCTGACACAACAACATGACATGTAGGTGACTGTGGGTGCAGATGTCATGCTCTGACAACACAACGTGACATGTAGGTGACTGTGGGTGCAGATGTCATACTCTGACACAACAACGTCACATGTAGGTGACTGTGGATGCAGGTGTCATGCTCTGACACAACAACGTGACATGTAGGTGACTGTGGGTGCAGGTGTCAGCAACTGTCAGGTGTCACAGTCAGCCTCTCTCAAGAGCCTAAATTAAGTAATCTATGTGCAGTAACAACATTGAAGAATCGTACACCCCATTATTTGAAAATTAATTTTTCAACATGTAAACTTAATATTTATTCTAGACAGAGGATGAAGAGAAATGTAATACTGACATAATTAGAGTTTCACTCCAAACCGCCATAGTTACATGTTGTACAAATACATACAATATATTACAAACTATGTAAATTCCAATTTAAAAAAAAGCAAAATACACTGCCGGCACAATTTAATACATCAATGGAGTCATTTGGATGTTGTTTCCTAGATCCACACATAATTAGAAGATGGAACTTTTGTCTTTCCTCAATGTCACATGAACGTGCCTAACACACGACTGTTGTGGTGAAGTAGGAGGCAGAGTTGCGATATTATTAATAGGCCACTTACATCATTGATCAATACACGACACACAGAGTCGATTAATAATATAGACTGTTCCACACATTGGTCCATTGTGTCTGTCTCTGCACTTACATGACTACCCCAGGACAGCGGTTGTGACACAACACCCCAGGCAGACAATGTCACCAGTGGGCTAGTTCTATCATATCCATCAAGACTGGTCATTAGTATATTGATGACCGTCACATAATACATTGGGTGTGGTCAGTCTTGGAGACACAGTCACAGAGCTCAGGTGTGTCTGTGAGTCTTGACCACTCCAGGTGGCTACTGAATTGACCAGGTGACTTGTCTACATGGATTTTGTTTTTGTTAGTTCTGCGCCAGGTATTTGTATGTGATAACTTTAATGCATACCTTTTGGAATCTACACATCATGAGATTTAGGACGGTACCTAATTTGTTGAAATGTTTGCATTATTTTTTATTTATTGCTAAAATTGAAGTATATTTTAGAAAGCAATGTTTTGAGAAACAAGGTAGAAATTAGAAATAAGTTACAAAATAATTTACACAAATGCATAAATGCTTGCGTTTCAGTAGTTGTATATTTTGTGTCGAGGATATAAACATAATATTGAATGATGCAGTATGATTTCTTCCAAAATATAAACGTAATATTGAAGTATGATTTCTACCAAAATATAAGCGTAATATTGAATGATGCAGTATGATTTCTACCAAAATATAAACATAATATTGAATGATGCAGTATGATTTCTACAAAAATATAAACGTAATATTGAATGATGCAGTATGATTTCTACAAAAATATAAACGTAATATTGAATGATGCAGTATGATTTCTACAAAAATATAAACGTAATATTGAATGATGCAGTCTGATTTCTACCAAAATATAAACGTAATATTGAATGATGCAGTATGATTTCTACAAAAATATAAACGTAATATTGAATGATGCAGTTTGATTTCTACAAAAATATAAACGTAATATTGAATGATGCAGTATGATTTCTACAAAAATATAAACGTAATATTGAATGATGCAGTATGATTTCTACAAAAATATAAATGTAATATTGAATGATGCAGTATGATTTCTACCAAAATATAATCGTAATATTGAATGATGCAGTATGATTTCTACCAAAACATAAACGTAATATTGAATGATGCAGTATGATTTCTACCAAAATATAAACGTAATATTGAATGATGCAGTATGATTTCTACCAAAATATAAACGTAATATTGAATGATCCAGAATGATTTCTACAAAAATATAAACGTAATATTGAATGATGCAGTATGATTTCTAAAAAAATATAAACGTAATATTGAATGATGCAATATGATTTCTACCAAAATATAAACGTAATATTGAATGAAGCAGTATGATTTCTACCAAAATATAAACGTAATATTGAATGATGCAGTATGATTTCTACCAAAATGTAAACGTAATATTGAATGATGCAGTATGATTTCTACAAAAATGTAAATGTAATATTGAATGATGCAGTAAATAATGATTTCTACCAAAATATAAATGTAATATTGAATGATGCAGTATGATTTCTAAAAAAATATAAACGTAATATTGAATGATGCAATATGATTTCTACCAAAATATAAACGTAATATTGAATGAAGCAGTATGATTTCTACCAAAATATAAACGTAATATTGAATGATGCAGTATGATTTCTACCAAAATGTAAACGTAATATTGAATGATGCAGTATGATTTCTACAAAAATGTAAATGTAATATTGAATGATGCAGTAAATAATGATTTCTACCAAAATATAAATGTAATATTGAATGATGCAGTATGATTTCTACCAAAATATAAATGTAATATTGAATGATGCAGTATGATTTCTACCAAAATATAAACGTAATATTGAATGATGCAGTATGATTTCTACAAAAATAGAAACATAATATTGAATGATGCAGTTTGATTTCTACCAAAATATAAACGTAATATTGAATGATGCAGTATGATTTCTAAAAAAATATAAACGTAATATTGAATGATGCAATATGATTTCTACCAAAATATAAACGTAATATTGAATGAAGCAGTATGATTTCTACCAAAATATAAACGTAATATTGAATGATGCAGTATGATTTCTACCAAAATGTAAACGTAATATTGAATGATGCAGTATGATTTCTACAAAAATGTAAATGTAATATTGAATGATGCAGTAAATAATGATTTCTACCAAAATATAAATGTAATATTGAATGATGCAGTATGATTTCTACCAAAATATAAATGTAATATTGAATGATGCAGTATGATTTCTACCAAAATATAAACGTAATATTGAATGATGCAGTATGATTTCTACCAAAATATAAACGTAATATTGAATGATGCAGTATGATTTCTACAAAAATGTAAATGTAATATTGAATGATGCAGTATGATTTCTACAAAAATATAAACGTAATATTGAATGATGCAGTTTGATTTCTACCAAAATATAAACGTAATATTGAATGATGCAGTATGATTTCTACCAAAATATAAACGTAATATTGAATGGTGCAATATGATTTCTACAAAAATATAAACGTAATATTGAATGATGCAGTTTGATTTCTACCAAAATATAAACGTAATATTGAATGATGCAGTATGATTTCTACAAAAATATAAACGTAATATTGAATGATGCAGTACTGATTTCTACCAAAATATAAACGTAATATTGAATGATGCAGTATGATTTCTACCAAAATCACAAACTGGCGGAGTATGTCGTATGTTTAGCTTGTTATAACTGCAATAACATGGCGGCTAGAACTTCCGACTCTTGACTAGGAGAATCCGGGTTCAAGTCTTGTGCTGTTGTTGTTGTGTCAAACCTTTGGCAAGTTTGTTCAGTCTACATTGCTCCAGTTCATGCAGCTGTATGAAGGGTACCTGGCTAAAGACAGTGGTGGATATTTTCTGTAAATTGTCTACACACGTTAATTGCAGTATGGTGTTCAATTGAACAAGTCTGCCCAGGAGTAAAGTATCAAGCACCTGGTCAATGCTGACCACTGGATACTGCAGTATATATATGAATCTATAGGAACCAGTCCTGAGTGTAAAAATAGATGCAGGTGTCTTGATGGTTGTCCTGACACCCCTTTATGTGGCATTCCCACAGAGACAGTAAATGACAGTCGTAATTGGACATGTCATCTACCATTGCTAGAATTGTCGGTTTAAGTAGAATTCTGTGTTTGCAGCAGCAGCAGTAGCAGCAGCAGCCGCAGCTGTAGCACCAGCAGCAGCTGTAGCACCAGCAGTAGCAGCACCAGCAGTCAGCATGCCACCCACCAATGGGGCCAAGCCCACCGCCCCAGTGAGTGTGGACTGTGACCAGGAGATAGGTGAGTGTCTCACTTCACTGTCACTGTTCACTTTACACTTGTCACGGACACCTTCCGTTGACAAGTTGACATTTCTAAAAGAACAACATCAGAATCTACCTCTCTGTGTGCCACTCTCTCTATCTCTGTGTGTGCCACTCTCTCTACCTCTCTGTGTGCCACTCTCTCTACCTCTGTGTGTGTGTGCCACTCTCTACCTCTGTGTGTGCCACTCTCTCTACCTCTGTGTGTGCCACTCTCTCTACCTCTCTGTGTGCCACTCTCTCTACCTCTGTGTGTGCCACTCTCTCTACCTGTCTGTGTGCCACTCTCTTTACCTCTCTGTGTGCCACTCTCTCTACCTCTCTGTGTGCCACTCTCTCTACCTCTGTGTGTGCCACTCTCTCTACCTCTCTGAGTGCCACTCTCTCTACCTCTCTGTGTGCCACTCTCTCTACCTCTCTGTGTGCCACTCTCTCTCTACCTGTCTGTGTGACACTCTCTCTACCTCTCTGTGTGCCACTCTCTCTACCTCTGTGTGTGTGTGCCACTCTCTCTACCTCTGTGTGTGTGCCACTCTCTCTACCTCTATGTGTGCCACTCTCTCTACCTCTCTGTGTGCCACTCTCTCTACCTCTGTGTGTGCCACTCTCTCTACCTGTCTGTGTGCCACTCTCTCTACCTCTGTGTGTGCTACTCTCTCTACCTCTCTGTGTGCCACTCTCTCTACCTCTGTGTGTGCCACTCTCTCTACCTGTCTGTGTGCCCTCTCTCTACCTCTCTGTGTGCCACTCTCTCTACCTTTCTGTGTGCCACTCTCTCTACCTGTCTGTGTGACATTCTCTCTACCTCTCTGTGTGCCACTCTCTCTACCTCTCTGTGTGCCACTCTCTCTACCTCTCTGTGTGCCACTCTCTCTACCTCTGTGTGTGCCACTCTCACTACCTCTGTGTGTGCCACTCTCTCTACCTCTCTGTGTGCCACTCTCTCTACCTCTCTGTGTGCCACTCTCTCTACCTGTCTGTGTGACACTCTCTCTACCTCTTTGTGTGCCACTCTCTCTACCTGTCTGTGTGACACGCTCTCTACCTCTCTGTGTGACACTCTCTCTACCTCTCTGTGTGACACTCTCTCTCTACCTCTCTGTGTGCCACTCTCTCTACCTGTCTGTGTGACACTCTCTCTACCTCTCTGTGTGCCACTCTCTCTACCTGTCTGTGTGACACTCTCTCTACCTCTCTGTGTGCCACTCTCTCTACCTCTCTGTGTGCCACTCTCTCTACGTCTGTGTGTGCCACTCTCTCTACCTCTCTGAGTGCCACTCTCTCTACCTCTCTGTGTGCCACTCTCTCTACCTGTCTGTGTGACACTCTCTCTACCTCTCTGTGTGCCACTCTCTCTACCTCTGTTGTGTGTGTGTGCCACTCTCTCTACCTCTGTGTGTGTGCCACTCTCTCTACCTCTATGTGTGCCACTCTCTCTACCTCTCTGTGTGCCACTCTCTCTACCTCTGTGTGTGCCACTCTCTCTACCTGTCTGTGTGCCACTCTCTCTACCTCTGTGTGTGTCACTCTCTCTACCTCTCTGTGTGCCACTCTCTCTACCTCTGTGTGTGCCACTCTCTCTACCTGTCTGTGTGCCACTCTCTCTACCTCTCTGTGTGCCACTCTCTCTACCTTTCTGTGTGCCACTCTCTCTACCTGTCTGTGTGACACTCTCTACCTCTCTGTGTGCCACTCTCTCTACCTCTCTGTGTGCCACTCTCTCTACCTCTGTGAGTGCCACTCTCACTACCTCTGTGGGTGCCACTCTCTCTACCTCTCTGTGTGCCACTCTCTCTCTACCTCTCTGTGTGCCACTCTCTCTACCTGTCTGTGTGACACTCTCTCTACCTCTTTGTGTGCCACTCTCTCTACCTGTCTGTGTGACACTCTCTCTACCTCTCTGTGTGCCACTCTCTCTACCTGTCTGTGTGACACTCTCTCTACCTCTCTGTGTGCCACTCTCTCTACCTGTCTGTGTGACACTCTCTCTACCTCTCTGTGTGCCACTCTCTCTCTACCTCTCTGTGTGCCACTCTCTCTACCTGTCTGTGTGACACTCTCTCTACCTCTTTGTGTGCCACTCTCTCTACCTGTCTGTGTGACACTCTCTCTACCTCTCTGTGTGCCACTCTCTCTACCTGTCTGTGTGACACTCTCTCTACCTCTCTGTGTGCCACTCTCTCTACCTGTCTGTGTGACACTCTCTCTACCTCTCTGTGTGCCACTCTCTCTCTCTACCTGTCTGTGTGACACTCTCTCTACCTCTCTGTGTGCCACTCTCTCTACCTGTCTGTGTGCCACTCTCTACCTCTCTGTGTGCCACTCTCTCTACCTGTCTGTGTGACACAGGACACAACAGGACACAGAAGGATACAACTGCTCAGGTTTTTAACAATGGTGGGTGGAATCGAACCACAGTCAGCACAACCACCAGTCTACACGTGTCAACATTAGCAGAAACAGAAGACAGATTCACCTGTGTGACAGTCTCAGACACAACTCAGTTGTCATGCTGAAGTATAGAGAACCCTCAAACAGACCACACCTGTGACATTTAAAGCAGATGACCAATGTACAGCTGACCATTGTAGACAAGTTCAAACTTGACCACTCTGTTGCAGACAGGTTCATTTACCTCATTTTATCAAGCAACATTTAGTAATTATGTCATTTAATTGTTTCCTGCCAGACATAGACGCAGTAAATCATCAGCCACATGTGTTTGTCTATAAATTAATTTGGGCAAATATTGCAAGTGTGACAACATTGTTGCATAATTACATTTGTCAGCCGTCATCGCTGGCATTTGACAAAAACGTGGCTGGAACATCTGTTGCATTTGGATATTTATGTGATGCCAGCCAATTGTCAAGTACAAGTGATGTTGGTAAAATATGGGACTAGCAGCAGGGGACTGGACAGATGGTGTCACTGCTGGGTATTTAAGGCACTCGGGTAGTCTTTGTGGAGTCTTTCTATTGCTCTGTTTCTACTGTGACAAGAAGACGGGTTTCAGAAGTGTCTGATTCATTCACTAGATGGCACCACCCAATGACAGATCAGGTGATGAATGACCACAACACTGCTTTTTATGAAAATGTCTTCACTTGTGATTACTGGACATTATTCAGGATTGTTCTATTTATTTATTTATCCCTCAGCCCAGTTGACAGGTGACTGGGGACCATTTCAATAAGGGAAACTCATCCTTAATTAAACAAATTCCGTTATTAAATAATATTATTATTTTAAAGAAATATATCCATTCCATTATTACCGTGGACACTATTTCCATGACACACCAGTGACAATGTCCCGCTGATGCGACATAGTGTTGACAGTTTCCAGATATTCAAGATCACTGTTAAGGGTCAACATTTATTTTAAAGTGTCAAATCGGATTTTAGAGCTCGTAACAATGTTCATGAAATAATTCCTTGGTTTTCCTTGTCCATATGGCTTCTTAGACGTGTCAAAGTTTTCAGTTGTGTTTCTTGCATAATTATTATATTAGTGTATTTTGACAACAGTTATTGTGACAGTTTAGACTTGTAGGTGTGACTGCCTGTGTCAGATTGTCCCCAGCTGTCACCTCGTGAGGACATGTGACACACCCACTCAATGACATAATCAGGTGGCATCTGTCATCAGTGTCGACTCAGACGTCACCTGGTGGTCTGCGTGAAGGTAGTGTCACAGTTGGTTAGGGACACGCACAGTTGACACGTCACCGTGTCATTGAGGTAACCAGCATCCACTGAAGACATACATTTTGTGGACACATGTCACACTGTGTATATGTGTGTGTCATGTGACTGGGATGTGATTCTACTGTACTGATCTGTACTGTATTGTACTTATTGTACTGTACTGATCTGATCTGATCTGACCTGGAGTGAGCCATTTTGTGGACAGCTGTCATCCAGGCGATGTGACGGTCCTTGGAGTGACATTGTACTTGTGGTACGGACTGGACACTGACAGTCACAGACAGCTGAGGTCACTGTGGACACAGTCTGATGAAGTGAAAGGATTTGAACGAGAGAAGAATGGATGAGATCACGGTGGAGACAGAGAGCAACTGTTCCATGGAGGACGCGATGGCCGTCGTGGAAGACGTCCTCCGTAGGTCCCTTGGGATCACCCGGGACACGCACGCAGGGGACAGTCAGGGTGATGAGATAGACGCACTCGGTCAGCACTTGTTGTGGTCATCATCTTGTGGTCACTTTAGTCCACACACCAGTGGTCAGAGGGATGGATGTTGTATCAGTGCATTCAATGTCACTTACAAAAGTGTTTGGTTAAACAGTTCAGTGTTGTTTATAAATGTGTTTTTGGCTATAAAGAATATTCGCTGTAGTTTATAAATAGTTTATAATGGTGTTTGCATTTTAATAAATTAGCATCATTAATATATATATATATATATATATATATATATATATATATATATATATATATATATATATATATATTATATTATGGATATTATGATGTAAACTTATAAATAGTACAAATACCCCAGAGGAATTTTGCTTAATATATATATATATATATATATAATATATATATATATATATATATATATATATATATATATATATATATACATATATATATATATATATATATATATATTAAAAGCTAAATTCCTCTGGTGTATTTGTTCAACCAGCCATAAACTTCCAACAATTAGACATACACAAAGGACACAGTCAAACAAAGATTAAACCAATATGTAACTAGTGCATATGTTAAGGCATCTATCATTGTGTTTGCAGATGTCACACAACTGCCCGGGTATCAGCCAGTGCTTGAGGGCTGTGTGGCGTGGAAGGCGGCTCTCATTGAGAAGAAGAACAAGGAGCTGGTGGAGAAAGAAAAGGTAAGTCTCAATTTTCCACGAGTCTTCTAGAAAGATAAAAATTGTGCTGCCATACCTTTCGCATAATAATAACTTGCTTAGCACCAGTTTTGTAAGAAAATTGCGGTGCAGTGAAGCCAAGGGCGTTCTCAGTAATCTTGTGCAAGTTAAAATTCATCAATTGATGGACAGAATTTTCCGAGACTCGGGAGAATACAAAATATTTTTAATTAGATTTATCGAAATGAAAAATTTACTACTGACTTAACGTCAACAGCAAGTGAATTCCATAGGGCTGTTGTTGTAATGGTATAAACTACATATGTATTAGTTATTTAGCGTAAAATTTGTGATCACCTGATGATGCATAGTTTGACAGTTCGCTGTCGTCTCATGGTAACACTCGAACTGGGATTAATTCACAGATCTGTGTGTATAATAATTATTTACATTTTAATATTCCATCAATAAATTTACAAAATGTCTGTATGTAACACGTAATGTAAAATATTAAAACACTCACTGCACAATACGCCACCAGGTGAGTAAGTGGATTATATGATAGACAAACCAACAATTAAAAAAAATTGTGTGCGACTTGTTTCAATAAAAGTTAAAAAAGCATAGTATTATTATTTGATCATGGTTTATTTGCATTAAATGTGTTGTTTCTGTGGTGGCCAATCACCATCTCTACCCAGTTATGTTGTAAACTAAGCCACCCACAGGGTAACCATCTAACTCTGTCAGGGTAACTGACAAACTGAACAAAACATAATTATTCCAGGCCATCGAGTGGTGAACCAGTGCTGCCATCTCATGGCGCCTGGAAAGTCGATTTATTTTGTGGACAAAGTAATGGGCAGGCGTTCGCCAGGTGGCGGCACTAGTTCACGACCCTGTACCGGTGACAGTTGCTGCTCTGTCAGTTAGTTGCAGATGACAGTGTCAGTACTTGACAGTGTCTGCACTTGACAGTGTCAGCACTTGATTGTGTCAACAGTTGATAGTGTCAGCACTTGATAGTGTCAACAGTTGACAGTGTCAGCAGTTGACAGTGTGAGACTGCGTGTGAGACCGTGTGTGAGACTGTGGTGACGGGTGGTTGCAGGAGAGACTGGTGGCAGTGAGGGCGGAGCAGGAGCGATGGAAGGGAATCCCAGACTGGAAGAAACGACTCATGATGGAGCAAGAGAAGAAGAAACAGGCAGATATGGTGGGTCACATGACTAATGTAGCAGGTCACGTGACTTATGTAGTCAGTCACGTGACTTATGTGGTCGTTAGGTCACATGACTTATATCGTAGGTCACACAACTCCTAAGATGGAATAGTGAATGCGAACTGTTTACACTAAGACAGTATTGTGGTCATTATATTTTGGGTGTAAGTTGTGTCATGTCATCTGACTCAAAGGGTCATCAGCCTGGTGTATCTGGACACAACTGTGTTGTGACGTGATTATGTGATGACACTTGTGGGAATGTGTACCTTAGAACTCAATTTGTTGCTGGCAGCAGACAACTGAAGCAAGTACAACCACACAAAAACCAGCCAATGTCAGACCCTAAAAGACAGGTCAGTCAGTACAGAGGTGGAGCCGTAGTCCATTCATGGTGGAGGGAAAACACGAGAGGCTTATAACAAGTAGAAAACTTATAGCAAGTAGAAAATTTATAACAAGTAGAAAACTTATGACAAGTAGAAAACTTATAACAAGTAGAAAACTTATAACAAGTAGAAAACTTATAACAAGTAGAAAGCTTATAACAAGTTGAAAGCTTATAGACTGTAGAAAGCTTATAATAATAGAAAGTTGAATAAAATGCATATATAACAGAAAGCTTATAAATATAGGACGCTTATAAAATAGAAAGCTTGTAAACACGTGAAAGCTTCTAAAATGTAGAAAGGTTATAAAGAGGCAGAACACTTTTAAAAAGTAGCTTATAAAAAGCAGAAGCTTATTAAATGCAAAAAGCTTATAACTAGTAGAAAGCTTACATAAAAAGGAAGCTTTTGAAATGCAGAAAATTTGTTAAATGTGGAAAAGCTTATAACAAGTACATGTAGAAAACATATAAAAAGGAATTTTTTGAAATGTGGAACTGTTATTAAATGTAAAGAGCTTATAACAAATAGAAAGCTTATAAAAAGGAAGCATTTGAAATGTAGAAAGCTCATAAAAAGTGTTAAAATGTCTTTGTCTCTCTGTCTCTTTCTCTAGCCCATCTTCTCAGTAATCCTCCTGTTGTGTTGTATTCTATTCCAGTCTCTGATCTTGTCCATCCTTCTTCTTTCTTTGTGCTATTCTTCAAATGCAGATGTTTTTGAAAACTTCTTTTATTTTCTACCAAAGCCGTTGTCATTAAGCCAGACATCTGTTTAATATGACTGAAACTATAGACTTGTGCAGTGTATCTTCTCTGCCTAAAAAGATTTGTTCAATGTATCTTCTCCCCCGAATAGACTCCTTCAATGTATCTTCTCCCCCTGAACAGACTTCTTCAATGTATCTTCTCCCTCTGAATAGACATCTTCAGTGTATCTTCTCCCCCTGAATAGACTTCTTCAATGTATCTTCTCCCCCTGAATAGACTTCTTCAATGCATCCCCCTGAATAGACTCCTTCAATGTATCTTCTCCCCCTGAATAGACTTCTTCAATGTATCTTCTCCCCCCCTGGACAGACTTCTTCAATGTATCTTCTCCCCCTGAATAGACTTCTTCAATGTATCTTCTCCCCTGAATAGACTTCTTCAATGTATCTTCTCCCTCTGAATAGACATCTTCAATGTATCTTCTCCCTCTGAATAGACATCTTCAGTGTATCTTCTCCCCCTGAACAGACTTCTTCAATGTATCTTCTCCCTCTGAATAGACATCTTCAGTGTATCTTCTCCCCCTGAATAGACTTCTTCAATGTATCTTCTCCCCCTGAATAGACTTCTTCAATGCATCCCCCTGAATAGACTCCTTCAATGTATCTTCTCCCCCTGAATAGACTTCTTCAATGTATCTTCTCCCCCTGGACAGACTTCTTCAATGTATCTTCTCCCCCTGAATAGACTTCTTCAATGTATCTTCTCCCCTGAATAGACTTCTTCAATGCATCCCCCTGAATAGACTCCTTCAATGTATCTTCTCCCCCTGAATAGACTTCTTCAATGTATCTTCTCCCCCCCTGGACAGACTTCTTCAATGTATCTTCTCCCCCGAATAGACTTGCCCAATGAATCTTCTCCCCCTGAATAGACTCCTTCAATGTATCTTCTCCCCCTGAACAGACTTCTTCAATGTATCTTCTCCCTCTGAATAGACATCTTCAGTGTATCTTCTCCCCCTGAATAGACTTCTTCAATGTATCTTCTCCCCTGAATAGACTTCTTCAATGTATCTTCTCCCCCTGAATAGACTTCTTCAATGTATCTTCTCCCCCTGAATAGACTTCTTCAATGTATCTTCTCCCCCTGAATAGACTTCTTCAATGTATCTTCTCCCCTGAATAGACTTCTTCAATGTATCTTCTCCCCCTGAATAGACTTCTTCAATGTATCTTCTCCCCCTGAATAGACTTCTTCAATGTATCTTCTCCCCTGAATAGACTTCTTCAATGTATCTTCTCCCTCTGAATAGACATCTTCAATGTATCTTCTCCCCTGAATAGACTTCTTCAATGTATCTTCTCCCCTGAATAGACTTCTTCAATGTATCTTCTCCCTCTGAATAGACATCTTCAATGTATCTTCTCCCCCTGAATAGACTTCTTCAATGTATCTTCTCCCCCTGAATAGACTTCTTCAATGCATTTTCCCCCTGAATAGACTCCTTCAATGTATCTTCTCCCCCTGAATAGACTTCTTCAATGTATCTTCTCCCCCTGAACAGACTTCTTCAATGTATCTTCTCCCCTGAATAGACTTCTTCAATGTATCTTCTCCCCTGAATAGACTTCTTCAATGCATCCCCCTGAATAGACTCCTTCAATGTATCTTCTCCCCCTGAATAGACTTCTTCAATGTATCTTCTCCCCCCTGGACAGACTTCTTCAATGTATCTTCTCCCCCGAATAGACTTGCCCAATGAATCTTCTCCCCTGAATAGACTTCTTCAATGTATCTTCTCCCCCTGAATAGACTTCTTCAATGTATCTTCTCCCTCTGAATAGACATCTTCAGTGTATCTTCTCCCCCTGAATAGACTTCTTCAATGTATCTTCTCCCCCTGAATAGACTTCTTCAATGCATCCCCCTGAATAGACTCCTTCAATGTATCTTCTCCCCCTGAATAGACTTCTTCAATGTATCTTCTCCCCTGAATAGACTTCTTCAATGTATCTTCTCCCCTGAATAGACTTCTTCAATGTATCTTCTCCCCTGAATAGACTTCTTCAATGTATCTTCTCCCCCTGAATAGACTTCTTCAATGTATCTTCTCCCCCTGAATAGACTCCTTCAATGTATCTTCTCCCCCTGAATAGACTTCTTCAATTTATCTTCTCCCCCTGAATATACTTCTTCAATGTATCTTCTCCCCTGAATAGACTTCTTCAATGTATCTTCTCCCTCTGAATAGACATCTTCAATGTATCTTCTCCCCTGAATAGACTTCTTCAATGTATCTTCTCCCCCTGAATAGACTTCTTCAATGTATCTTCTCCCCTGAATAGACTTCTTCAATGTATCTTCTCCCCCTGAATAGACTTCTTCAATGTATCTTCTCCCCCTGAATAGACTTCTTCAATGTATCTTCTCCCCCCGAATAGACTTCTTCAATGTATCTTCTCCCCCTGAATAGACTTCTTCAATGTATCTTCTCCCCCTGGACAGACTTCTTCAATGTATCTTCTCCCCCTGAATAGACTTCTTCAATGTATCTTCTCCCCTGAATAGACTTCTTCAATGTATCTTCTCCCCCTGAATAGACTTCTTCAATGTATCTTCTCCCCCTGAATAGACTCCTTCAATGTATTTTCTCCCCCTGAATAGACTTCTTCAATTTATCTTCTCCCCCTGAATATACTTCTTCAATGTATCTTCTCCCCCTGAATAGACTCCTTCAATTTATCTTCTCCCCCTAAATAGACTTCTTTAATGTATATTCTCCCCCTGAATTTGCCGGGTGCAAGAGAGCAAAGAAAGTAAACACCATCAACAGAGAAACACGAACATAATCCTGTCCCACATTAGTTGAAATTTTTTGCTAATTACTTGAGTGATCAGTTTAAGTAGGTCTGTTTTTGGATGAAACGAATTTTAAATGACACGCAGATGAACCTCCAAATTTGACCTTTAATTCAGGCTAGTACCCCGGTAGTAATCGAGAAGTTGTACTAATGCTGACATTGACACATTTCAGGGTCCACAAGAGTTGGAGCGACAGAGGAAGGAACAGGAGAAGGCAAAACTGCAGGCCATGCCCGATTGGAAGAGAAACCTTGTCACAAAGAAGTGCAAGGACTAACAGGCTTCTGTCACATGACTAGTCACATGACTGGTGCCAAAGCTGGTCACATGACCTGGAAGAGGACCTCAACGCCAATAAGTGCAAGGACTAACAGACAGACAGACATGCCTCACATGACTGGTCACGTGACTGGTCAAACCAGAACTCAAGCCAGGGTTGTGGTCAACGACTTGTGCTTGGACTTGTGTGTTTTTCAGTACTAGTACTTGCCATAATATCAAGTACGTCTCAGGTGTATTTAATACACAGAACGCTGCTGCATAACCACCCGCCTGTGTGTGACACATTGGAGGTCCACACTGTCTGTGTCTCCAGTTAATGTTGTATACTTTCCAAATAGTCGAGAGTTGGCACCTGGTGACGTCATAGTTGATCAGTCTTTATAACTGAAGTGTTTTTGTGCTTGTTCTCGAGCCCGTGTACTCGCAGCTGTACCTGACAAGACGTACTTGATCTCCAATCCTCACTCCAGTCGTGACGTAACTATCTACCCTTGACGTCACTTCCTGTCAGAAACATTTGTACATTTCTCACTCAAAATGCCCCAGATTTGGGGATACGGTCTGTGTGTGTTTGGGGACGTCAACAATATGTGTGTGGAGACGACCTGTGCTTGGTGACGAGACAATTTGCAGGAGATTAGTGCACTTGATGTGTCGCCATTGTTTATACATGCAGTGAGCAAGCGTCTCACGGGAGTGGTTGTTTGGCAGACGGGATGACTGTCGTTGTGTTTACATTCGCCGTAGATGTTGTCATGTTTAAAGGGAGTAATTGTAAATGATGTAGATGTTGTAAAGCGTAAACAGTGTAAAAGACGTGCACATTACAGATATGTTGTAAATGTTGTCAACGTCTGTCACATGTCGTCAGCCTGTCTACGACTAGACTGACAGTGCATGAATTCCTGAATTAAGTACCTGTAATTTCTTGTTTGTATTTTACACTCACCTGGACACATATTCTCCTATATTGTTGCTATTTATTGAGGCAGACTAACGCGTTGAATTAGGCTTACATTTGCTTGATCGTCGCTCGCCTTTACCATTCGCTAGTTTATTTATCACAAATCGTTCATTTGGATATATTTGCAATTATACATAACTACTGCAACTTAGAACTGTGTTAGTTTGTTTATGCTTTGTAATATAATATAGAGGACTGTTTGTGTTCTGTTGTTGCTGAGGAAATAGCTTCAGTCTTGCTGAAGACGTCAACGGAAAGACATAACAACAACTCACTTGAGAGCTAGACCCAACAACACAGTCGTCTTACGTTCAAGACACACATTTGTATCTTGAAATTTCAATGCAAATGTAATTTATGTACAAACAATACAAACCACTTGATAATGGAATGTTTTTGTAATTCTTACAACACAGTTTAACTCCTATTATTAGACTGACATAAATTTGTTTTGTCCTAGTTGTTTCCGTTCAAAGCCCTGCGGGATTCTTGTGAATAGTTTCACAGCAATTCTACACTGTATTAGTTTGTCTTGTATCTTTGCAACTTAAATAAACATCATTATTATTATTGTCAAATGGTCGGTGTATGGAATAAAATGTAATGCAACATTGAATAGCATCAATGTTCTGTACAACGTCACGAATGTGTGAATGGTATTAGACATTGACTGGATTAAAACCATCTTTTCCTAAAAGAAGCGAAGCCCGAAGCAATCGTTTTAGTTCCTTCCAATGTCCACCATCAATGTATGTGGGATTGTGGGTCACCCATAACATGTCGCCGATTGTTCGTGATTTAGGCGTTTTACTCGACAACCGACTTGACAAGTATCAACCTCTGTCGTGCTGCCTACTGGAGTGTATTTTGTATAACCAATTCGAACAAGTCTGACAACTACAGCATGCACAACTCTTTCCATTCTCTCGTTACACCATAGCTCGACCAGGCGCACGGGAACGTTGTGCCGTGTGACCGCCTCAACTGTCTCTGTCACGGACGGTGCAGCGCTCAGCTTAGTCGTGCTGCGAGTCAGATGAGAGACGAAAGGTCGAGACGTGTGTGTATTTGTTTGCTGGTGTGCGTGCGTGCGTGCGTGCGTGCGTGCGTGTGTGTAGGAATCATATTTTGATGACAACTGGGCGCTCTTTAGACCTGATAAATGTGTTCAGTTGTAACACTTTCATCACGTAAATATGCGTTGGATGATGTTGAATGATGGAATTAACGCATTGAGGTATAACTTTATTGCAAAACTAAAACAAATAGCAACGAAGTCGACGTGATCTGTGCCCGTAGACACTAGACACGTGTCTGTCGTGTCTTAGGGAATCCGCCACCGGGCATCGTTTTGGTGCAATTTGTAAACAACACAATCGGTTTGTGGTTGATGAATAGGAGTAAGGAATGCTGCCACAGTGCATAGTTTAGTTTTCATACTACCATAACCATAATATTTATTGACCCCAAGTAGGTACATAATTTGTTGAAAGTACATCAATTTCGTTAGTACATTTATACAAGCATACATACACACATTATATCAGTGTGAAGTGGTGTGGAGATGGGCTAATGGTAATGAACATTATCATATGTTGTATTTATTAATTTAGTTTACATATATAACGGAAGGGAATTGTTACGTTTTCCCCGCCGTATATAGTGGTAGGGTGGGGTGACGTCACAACTCTCGGTGTGGGGTAGCCGAGTTATTTTGTATCGGTTGTATGTGTTAATTGCAATAATTATTACATATATATCCCGCTGTATTTAGGAGTCGTATGTGTTAATATATTTATCCCCAACGCCCCTTCCAATAGAAAGTCCTGAATATGCCAGTATTTCTTCGATATAAGCTGATTCAATAGTGAAGTACAGTGGCGCAGTGGCGCAGTGGCGCAGTGGTTAGATCTTCAGACTCTCGATAAATAAGAGAACCCGTGGCTGAATCCTGTGCTGCCGTGTGGAATTGTGGGTAAGTTCGTTCACTCTACATTGTTCCAGCTCACTCAGCTGTACCGATGCATACATGGCTATAGACAGAGGTGAATATTTGTGTAACGCGCCTTGATCAGTCGTGGGGTCTGGATATTGCACAATGTAGAAGAAGAAGACTGATTTACATAGAAACAATTGACACTGACAGTCCATGGAAAGATGATCCTCGCTAGTTTGGTTCGCTGATGATGAAACTGATGATGATAATAAAGATGATGATGATGATTCTTGGTACACATGTTGCAATAGACAGAATGAAATGACAGGTGACGAGGACTTTACGCAATGTCTGTGTAACCAGGTCTACTACATCATCAATATAGAGGCAGAGGCTGGACGTAGGATTAGTTCGCCTCAATATGTAGCCAAGGGCTGCTTGATTGAGCGTGAAATGAACTCTGAAAACTGCACTGTGCCAAACAAACCCCGACAGCCCCCGACCCCTACAACCCCCCGAACCCTCAACACGTCCGCCTGTTCTCGTGTACGTCGTCAGTGGAACGGTCAGACGACGGACAAGTCGACGCAACGATGGCGTGTGACGCCGAAAAGACGACAGCGTTGAAGTTTGTTGTTCACAATATACGTTAACAACGATGGCTGACGACACCGCGCACAGTATACGCTGTCTCTCGTCGTCCACACAGGCTCACGTAATTTCTACGCCAGTCGTTGTAAATTAGCATTTATCCATTGCGGTAGAAATCGTTTCGACAAATTGTGTTAAATGAAGTTGAGTGGTTATTTCTGAGTCACACTGCCCGCCTTTAACACGTGTTGTGTTGACAGACGTCGTAGGTGAAGTGTTGAAGACAGAACTGGAATAAAGAACAACATAAAAGGTGACTTTCCTTGCCTCGTGCTTTCACAGTCCACTCCGGGTGAAGTCACACAGTCATTGCCACTCTAACTACAGTCAGGTGGCTTTAAAGAAATCTTTCACCCAGGTAGGTTCAGTGACGTATGTTTCGTGGTCAGTACACGTGCAGTAAGCGACAAGGAGACAGCGCGATGACGGCGGTGGACGAAGCCCAAAGGTAGGCCCAGTACAGGTGTCATCACGTCACCTGGCATTGTTCTGGGAAACAAAACTCAATACATCTTTAAATTTGTTACATCGCAATTTAGAATGTAGCGATTTACGGTTGTTTGATGGGTCGATGCTCGCACGACGTTTATTTACACTTCGCAGGCAGGAATTTATGTACACTTCGTAAATGTAGAGATTAAACAAAGATAACTTGATACATTCTACCTATCTGACATATGACGTTAGAAGAACTGTCGTTTGACTGGTCAGAGAGTTCTTATTCAGAGAATGTAATTACTTGATTTTAAGGGGGTGGGCTTTTTTTCATTTCCGGGAGGAATTTTTTAAAACAGGCGTTAAATAAAGTAAATTCGGCTTTTACCTACTGACTTTCCCTTGAAGAACAGTTTTACTCGACAGGGTGAGTGCTTATCGAGGTTACAAAACAGACCAGATCGCTCATACGTTATCGATGAAAGGTAGCGATGTGTCACGACAGTTTGAACGACAATATCCAGAAGAAAAAAGAACCGAATATCCAAGACACTGCTGCATCTAACATGGCCGCGTTTCAGATACGAAAACCGACTGCCACCTAAACAAGACAAACCAACCAGATGTACAACTACCTCTAGGTAGAAGTACTTAAATCTTAAATAGAAGTTGAAATAGGTTGACGTAGAAGTACTTACAGACAGAAGTACTTAAATGTGTAAATTCCTACAGGTAGAACTACATAGATGGCTAAGTACCTAAGTGTAGAAGTACCTGAAACTTATATAAAAAATTAAAAATAAGTAATTCGAGATATATGTACCTTTAGGTACAAATATACAAATACGGGTAGGAAATGAACTACTCATTGATAATATATATATATATATATATATATATATATATATATATATATATATATATATATATATATATATATATATGATGTTGCATTTCTAGTATGTGCATGGGATTTCCGTTGTAAATTATATATATATATATATATATATATATATATATATAATATATATACATATATATATATATATATATATATATATATATATATATATATATATATATGTGTATGTATGTATGTATGTATGTATGTATGTATGTATGTATGTATGTATGTATGTATGTATGTATGTATGTATGTATGTATGTATGTATGTATGTATGTATGTATGTATGTATGTATGTTTGTATGCATGTATGTATGTATGTATGTATGTATGTATGTATGTATGTATGTATGTATGTATGTATGTATGTATGTATGTATGTATGTATGTATGTTTGTATGTATGCGTTTGTATGTATGTGCATGTGTGTGCATTCATGCGCGTGTCTCGTATGTGCCTTTGACTTATAGTTTCAGCACACACACATTTATATTTTAAAAATATTGAACTGATTAATTTGGTGTAATTTCCAATGCAATGTAATGTCCGTATTGCTTGAGACACCACCTGTTATTTGCGTCATGTTATGTGTTGTGGTGTGATGCGGTGCACTTTGCACACTCTGCGTCACCCCCCTACACCCAGTGTGTATGTTTGCAGCTCCCCCCTACACCCAGTGTGTATGTTTACAGCTCCCCCCTACACCCAGCGTGTAAGCTTACAGCTCCCTACACTCAGCGTGTGTTTTTACCGCTCCCCCTACACAATATACAAGATAGTTTATTACGTTTCTCAAACCAGAGAACATCGTCTTGTGGTCAGGACAAACACATAAATTACAGTAATTACATAGACAGTCGCAGTCAGATACTCCATGCCTTCACACCGGTATTGATTAAAAACCTTTTTAACACACTAAAATCATGAACTGGGTATATACATTAAAAATATAACTAAGATTTATTAATAATGTTAATAAATTGAGAATAATAGACCAACGTATTGAGGCGATAAAACAGCTCAGTGTATGGGCTTCTTTTGCTCTAAAGATGCCGAGTCATCTGTCTGATGGTAGCATGTCGTAATAATGAGACAGTATGTGACACAAGTCACTCATGATTTCTATACCAGATATCTTTCCTCTCGACTCATACAACTGATTTTGTCAAGTCTGTCTCACTCCCAAAACTTTACTTCCTCTATTAACAATACTTTTCAACTTGCCTGTGTCTTCACACTCAAAATACCAAACAATCAGGAAAGACAAGATGTCTAAACATATTCAATGAAGCTAATATAAAACATATATCTTAGAACTCACACAAAATATCTCAATCTGAACATTCAATGTTGACAGTTCTTTTCAATGTTGTTGATGTTATATTCAACGACGAGTTTATTGTCCAAACCTGTGCCAAATACTCATTAACTCTTTTGACAGTCACACCCTCAAAACCCAGTATGTATTTTTACACCTCCCCCTATACCCAGTGTGTATGTTTACACCTCCCCCTACACCAAGTGTGTGTGTGTGTGTGTGTGTGTGTGTGTGTGTGTGTGTGTGTGTGTGTGTGTGTGTGTGTGTGTGTGTGTGTGTGTGTGTGTGTGTGTGTGTTTACACCTCCCATACACCCAATGTGTATGTTTACAGCTCCCCCTATACCCAGTGTGTATGTTTACATCTCCCCCTATATCCAATGTTTATGTTTACACCTCCCCCTACACCCAGTGTGTAGGTTTACATCTCCCCCTACACCCAGTGCGTATGTTTACACCTCCCCCTACACCCAATGTTTATGTTTACACCTCCCCCTACACCCAGTGTGTATGTTTACACCTCCCCCTACACCCAGTGCGTATGTTTACACCTCCCCTACGTGTGTGTGTGTGTGTGTGTGTGTGTTTACACCTCCCCCTACACCCAGTGTGTATGTTTACACCTCCTCCTACACCCAGTGTGTGTGTTTACACCTCTTCCTACACCCAATGTGTGTGTTTACACCTCCTCCTACACCCAGTGTGTGTTTACACCTCCTCCTACACCCAGTGTGTGTGTTTACACCTCCTCCTACACCCAGTGTGTGTTTACACCTCCCCCTACACCCAGTGTGTATGATTACACCTCCCCCTACACCCAGTGTGTATGTTTACACCTCCTCCTACACCCAGTGTGTGTGTTTATACCTCCTCCTACACACAGTGTGTGTGTTTACACCTCCTCCTACACCCAGTGTGCGTGTTTACACCTCCCCCTACACCCAGTGTGTATGATTACACGTCCCCCTACACCCAGTGTGTATGTTTACACCTCCTCCTACACCCAATGTGTGTGTTTACACCTCCCCTACACCCAGTGTGTGTGTTTACACCTCCCCCTACAACCAGTGTGTGTGTTTACACTTCCCCCTACACCCAGTGTGTGTGTTTACACCTCCCCCTACAACCAGTGTGTGTGTTTACACCTCCTCCTACACCCAGTGTGTATGTTTACACCTCCCCTACACCCAGTGTGTATGTTTACACCTCCCCCTACACCCAGTGTGTATGTTTACACCTCCTCCTACACCCAGTGTGTGTTTACACCTCCCCCTACACCCAGTGTGTGTGTTTACACCTCCCCCTACAACCAGTGTGTGTGTTTACACCTCCCCCTACAACCAGTGTGTGTGTTTACACCTCCCCCTACAACCAGTGTGTGTGTTTACACCTCCCCCTACAACCAGTGTGTGTGTTTACACCTCCCCCTACAACCAGTGTGTATGTCTACACCTCCCCCTACAACCAGTGTGTGTGTTTACACCTCCCCCTACAACCAGTGTGTGTGTTTACACCTCCCCCTACAACCAGTGTGTGTGTTTACACCTCCCCCTACAACCAGTGTGTGTGTTTACACCTCACCCCTACAACCAGTGTGTGTGTTTACACCTCACCCTACAACCAGTGTGTGTGTTTACACCTCACCCTACAACCAGTGTGTGTGTTTACACCTCACCCTACAACCAGTGTGTGTGTTTACACCTCCCCCTACACGCAGTGTGTGTGTTTACACCTTCCTCCTACAACTAGTGTGTGTGTTTACACCTCCCCCTACAACCAGTGTGTGTGTTTACACCTCACCCTACAACTAGTGTGTGTGTTTACACCTCCCCCTACAACCAGTGTGTGTGTTTACACCTCACCCTACAACTAATGTGTGTGTTTACACCTCACCCTACAACCAGTGTGTGTGTTTACACCTCACCCTACAACTAGTGTGTGTGTTTACACCTCCCCCTTCAACCAGTGTGTGTGTTTACACCTCACCCTACAACTAGTGTGTGTGTGTTTACACCTCACCCTACAACCAGGGTGTGTGTTTACACCTCACCCTACAACCAGTGTGTGTGTTTACACCTCCCCCTACACGCAGTGTGTATGTTTACACCTCCCCCTACAACTAGTGTGTGTGTTTACACCTCCCCCTACAACCAGTGTGTGTTTACACCTCACCCTACAACTAGTGTGCGTGTTTACAGCTCATCCCAGACACGGGACACGAAGCGGTCATGGTGCGGCCGCCGCACGGTCTTTGAGCGGCAACTTCTCCTTCTTGTCACCATCTTTGTCGTCATCATTGTCGTCTTGAGCATTGTCATGGCGGTTAAATCAGGAACTCCACAGAAATCCCGTGAGTAAAGCAGAATAGTTCGGTCGATTCTAACATACCGCTATAATGGCACTGGCAGCACCTTTGGAAAAGCAGTGTTTTGTCTACGTTCAGAGTCAACGTGCGTCCAAGTAACCCAACCGAGAGAGTATTAATGAAACCGGTATCAAAACAATGATGTACTATTAGGTTCGCAAAAACACATCTTTGAAAGTACGAGTGTGATTTTGTGGAAAGCTCAAAAGAAACCGCACCTGGCGCCAAATCTGTCAGGAGGCGGTGCATTACTTTGACTGACACAATTGTGCGTTGGCAGACGGCGGAGAAGTCCAGTGGACCGTGACGGACGTTGACCATGTCTGTTAAGTTACCGCGGTCACATTTCCTAGCTCCGTTAGTGCTGCACTGAACACAGCTCGGACCACACCCTGCAACATTGTGTACTGATGTGATAACACTAAGTTCACCATCAGAAGCGCTACGTCATATCAATAACGTTGTGATTTGGAACAGTGTATCGAGAACACACTACGTTACTCTGTAATGCAACACCAACGCACCAACGCAACAAAAATAGTATACCATTGCTATATAATGTTGACATTGTTGTTATATAATGTTATTAGAAACTATATTACTTTGTGCCATATCACAGTTGCATACGAATACACCTCTAACATATCTAGTACAAAAAGGGGGAGAGAGAGAGAGAGAGAGAGAGAGAGAGAGAGAGAGAGAGAGAGAGAGAGAGAGAGAGAGAGAGAGAGGAGAGAGAGAGAGAGAGGAGAGAGAGAGGAGAGAGAGAGGAGAGAGTGAGAGAGAGAGAGGAGAGAGAGAGAGAAGAGAGAGAGAGGAGGAGAGAGAGAGAGAGAGAGAGAGTGAGAGAGTGAGAATGTGAGAGAGAGAGAGAGAGAGAGAGAGAGAGAGAGTGAGAGAGAGAGAGAGAATATGTTACTAATAAGTGACCGTTACAGAAAGAATTAATAACACTTATACACTGATACTTATTCTCTGCTAATTGTAAACTATTTATTATGTACATAAAGTCTAATAATTATTAATTAATCTTCATGAATTCAAATAAAATGGCATGCATTATGTTATTTTATGGCGAGTCAAAGCAAAGGGAAATACACTATATATTAATGTAATTAATACTAATTGTTATTATTCTATGTAACTGTAACTATTATTGTGTGTGTGTGTGTGTGTGTGTGTGTGTGTGTGTGTGTGTGTGCGTGCGTGCGTGCTTGCGTGCGTGCGTGCATGCGTGTGCGTGTGTGTGTGCCATTAAAAACCATTAAGTACTAATAACATTAAATAATGCTAGTAACAATTCTGGATCTAATGCCATCCTCATTTGATCATTGTTGTTTTCTTGCCGCAGATCAAAGCGCGGCCAGGTGCGAGGCATTCCAGTCTGCTAGCGAGATTATTCAGAGCGTTTTGCTCCAAAACCTTAACACTCATCAAACATGCGGGTGAGCGCTCATGACAGATGTCGCCAAAGACAGATTTTACTATCTTATGTTTGGTTGTATTAACTGAAACCTTTTTTTGTATGGCAGGACACGACACTTCCACTGACTAGCCCTTCTGATTTGGGTCTACAATTGTTGTCCTAAAATATCATGTTGATAATTCTTGTGTAATTGTAGGTGGCCGAAGATTTCCTACCAGAAGAATTCCTCAAAGATGACATTCGTGTCAACGGCGAGCGCCATCTGATATTTGCCACGGACAGGCAGCTGCAGATACTTTCCCAGGCCAAGCGGTGGTATTTGGACGGTACCTTCAAAGTCGGCAAGACGCCGTTTGTGCAGCTGTTTTCGATTCATGCTTTCCTCCAAGAAGATGAGGTAATGAAGCAAATACCACTGGTGTTCGTCTTCATGTCGTGACGCAAAACACGTGACTACACAGAGGTAAAATGAAATTATATCATTATCTATAAATAGTTTTTATTACTGTAAACCTTGCACACTAATGTGACTGGGCACTTATTTGAGTTTGGATTCCCGCTTGGTCATTTTACGACACGACTCGTTTGGAGACGAAATGTTAGCTTGCAAATGATTAACACTTTGGTTTGTGTAATGCGTATAGGGCATTTAAACTCGTACTTTTTGTTACAAGTAGCCCCGGTCTCCTCGAGTTGATGTGTTATATATGTATATTTGTGTTTCTGTTAATTGTAATTGTTTTCGTTGGAAGGTGTTCCGTGTCATCACCAAAATGCTGCCGGGCCCCGCAGCCGTGAAACAATTTGTCGCCGATTTCGAGAGAGGTACATATGACATGCTTCATAGAATGATATGATCGCAATTCTGTGCTATGTTGTAATTGTGAGTCTTCAGTTTGCGCATATAAATTTGTGTCACCTGCTCTCATGTTTGGGTAAGGTGTAACATAACTTTCATGTCAGTGAAAATAACAGCAATTTTACATTAAATTTAATGCGAAACTCTACTGGCACCCAGTGAAATGGATCCAGTGTCGTGAGATTAGACCCGGACAAAAAGGTGCCCGTTTATAGTACAGGGTCCTTTTTAATGCCAGACATGTTTCTCTTAATATTATTTTATATTATGTGATTAACCAATTGCATGTTTGCAGGATTGTGGAAGGGTCTTCGAGTCGTATTCACCGAACCGACCATTAAAGGCTGTTGCTTCCACTGGACCCAGGCTGTTTGGCGACAGGTGCAGGAGTTGGGCCTGCGCCAGGCGTACCTGACCGATGACGGAATCTTCAAATACGTCAAGAAGGTACGCATACTAAATTCCGTATCCCTGTACGGCAAGAAAACCCTTCAGCGGTCAACTATCTATAGCTAACACCATATGGACAAGTTTTACTGCATAAACATTAATGTGTAACAATGCTGTGTGTATTCCAACAGTTAGCAAATATCACAAGCAGACCTACACCTGATAACTAACTACCAAGGCATCCCGCACCTAGGTCTAGGCCTATGTGACGGGATTTATGTTGGTAATGTTGTCCATCTTTAGTATTGGACAGGTTCGGATGTTTTGTTTAATTAATTCCTTTTACATGTGTATTGGTGTATAACTGGTTCGTTTCTTGTATTTTTGTCAACGTCATACATTTAATGATCTGTGGATGTCTTTTGTCACGTTCTGTCGCTTCTGTTCCTCCCGGCGGAACACGTCGCAGCGGCGTTCGACGCACTGATGCGACAAGCACGGACATTCCAGCTCATCGACCTCGTGGACTACGTTCAGAGAACCTGGATGACCAGCAGTTGTGGGACATTGAGTCATGGTCGGTATATCAAAGAAGTATATGAACGAACAACGACGTGGATGGGTGGCACCACCGGATTAACCAGCGTGCCCGGGGAACAGCTCCGCCATTTTACCGGTTGGTGCCGCTCCTCTTCTTCGAGGCACAAGTAGTGCCGATTGCGCAACGATTCGTTTCAGAGAAGAAACTCGTCCGTCGTCGGCAGCGTAACAATAGTTTGTGTTGTGGGAAATGTTCTAATAGAAGACATGTTTTACTTACAGAAATAAAGTTCTCGTCAAATGTTCTGTAGCGTGGTGATGTCATTGTCTCTAATATAATTTCACATTAAGTTTAATAACGTCGACGAGACACAAGCAAACATTGGGCGGCCTTTGCAGTATATAATTCAAAACAGTTTCCCACCGAACCGTAAAACTCATACCGTAATATTTATGTTTTCAAACTTAACATGTTCATAATTAGGCTATGTAAATATTGTTTTTATTTGTGGCGTCCTCCAGCGATCAAACAAGGATAAAATAATAAATATCTGACATGAATATCTGTAAACAACTTAGCAACTTTCAGATAGTTATTATTTAATCGTAAACACGAGATACTCTGTAACGAGGCCATGTAAGTGCTACAGATGCGTTCCAAGACCCTAGTACGTCTGGCACGATTTAAATCATGTTGTCAACTGACACTTTATTTAAAAGTACAGATTGTGACAGTGTCATCACAACGTTGTCGCCTGTGTTGACATTTCAACCAATGCAATGACATTTTGTCCACATCCCATAGACCTTTTTTAATCCTTCCTTCGTTAGTATTTTACCTATTTTATGCACTATTTAGACCCAAATAACAACATAGTAGTTCACTATTATTAGTTTGATTTAATTCTGGCGAAATCATCCGGAAAAACAATAAATAATGTCGTTACGGAAACTCAGCAGACATTATGTACAAAGATGGATCGGTTGTTTGTACTAAAACGTTAGGTTATCCATATCTCCATAAATCACCTGGAGTGGATGGGATTCCTCCCAAATTACTATTGTAAATTGTAGAACAAATCAGCATACCGCTTGCAACAGTGTTCAATTTGTCATTAGAGGAGGGAATAGTTCCGTTAGAATGGAAAGAAGCAAACATTATACCATTATTTAAAAAAGGTTCGAGAAACAAGTCAGAGAACTATAGACCAGTGAGTTTAACATCGGTGATTTGCAAACTATTAGAAAGACTAATTAAAGATCACCTGGTTGATTTTCTTGTTAAAAATAAATTGATAAACCCATCTCAACATGGGTTTTTAAAAGCAATGTCATGCTTAACAAATATGTTATGTTTTTTGGAAGATGTCACAAAGTGGCTAGATGAGGGATCACCAGTAGATATAATCTACTTAGATTTTAAAAAAGCCTTTGACAAAGTGCCACACCAAAGACTACTACTTAAACTAAAGGCCCATGGCATAGGAAATGGAATGATCAACTGGATAGAAAAATGGCTTATTGATAGAAGACAAAGAGTAGTAGTTGATGGGGAGGTTTCAAACTGGAAAGCGGTTTTGAGTGGAGTACCGCAGGGATCAGTACTGGGACCTATTTTATTCTTAATATATATAAATGATTTGGATGATGACATAACAAGCAAGGTGTTGAAGTTTGCGGACGACACAAAAGTGTTTAGGAAAATTAAAAGTGATGCAGACAGACAGCATTTACAAAATGATCTTAATAAGTTGATAGAATGGTCTGAGAGGTGGCAAATGCTGTTTAATTTTGGAAAGTGTAAGTGCCTTCACACAGGACATGGGAATGAAGATGCACAATATACAATGGGTGATACTGTACTAAATACTACCTTTAAGGAAAAGGATTTAGGGTTAACTATTAGTGCTGACATGAAGGTATCAGAGCAGTGTGGAATTGCAGCAGCGAAGGGAAACCAAATTCTTGGATTAATTAGGCGAAATATAGTGTACAAAGAAAAAGAACTAATAATACCGCTGTATAAAACAATAGTTAGGCCTCACTTAAAATATTGTATACAAGCATGGAGGCCATATCGCAAGAAGGATATTGATATACTAGAAAGAGTACAAAGGAGAGCAACCAAAATGATACAAAAACTCAGGAATATTAGTTATGAAATGCGTCTAAAAGAATGTGGCTTAACAACACTAGAAACCAGAAGATTGAGAGGAGATCAGATTGAGGTGTTTAAAATATTGAATGGATATGAAAATATTGACAGAAATATTTTTTTCACAGTCAAGGAAGAGAGAAGGACTAGAGGACATGGAGTTACATTAGCAAAGAAGCAGTGTAGACTAGATATTAGAAAATTTTCATTTTCACAAAGAACAGTAAACGAATGGAACAGATTATCAGCTGATTGTGTAGGTGCTAGTAGTGTTAATATATTTAAAAATAAAATCGACATATACATAAGAAGGGCGGGGTATACTTAGATAGATAGGTTGGACTCTCGATAAGCCAAATGGCTTCCTAGTCCACCTGCCATCTAGAGTTGAATCTCTAAGTGGCAATCTTGTTAAATCTTGTTAAATCTCCGCATACTACCCGATATAACGTTAACAGGTCAGATACCCGTATTTATTAATACGTATATTGTCTTGTTCCGATACCGATATGTACCTAGGGTCATTTATCCACGTGTATTTGTGTTCATTTATATTTAACAGTCTCTGTTCAACGATATTAACGATTAATGTATTATGTATGTTGTTTACTATTAGCTGTGGTTGTGTGTGATTGCAAGTAGCTACGAGTGATTATTTATGATTTTGTTCTGGTAGTTGCCTTTTTCGGATAGAAACATCGAAAGAGAACATTCCATATGTCTGGTAAACGTCAAACACGCACCTAGCTAAACTACTGTACGGTGACCCTTCCTAAGGCTCCAAACAACAGTACGGTGACACTTCCTGGGGCTCTAAACGACAGTACGGTGACACTTCATGGGGCTCTAAACGACAGTACGGTGACACTTCATGGGGCTCTAAACGACAGTACGGTGACACTTCCTTGGGCTCTAAACGACAGTACGGTGACACTTCCTGGGGCTCTAAACGACAGTACGGTGACACTTAATGGGGCTCTAAACGACAGTACAGTGACACTTCATGGGGCTCTAAACGACAGTACGGTGACACTTCCTGGGGCTCTAAACGACAGTACGGTGACACTTCCTGGGGCTCTAAACGACAGTACGGTGACACTTCCTGGGGCTCTAAACGACAGTACGGTGACACTTCCTGGGGCTCTAAACGACAGTACGGTGACACTTCCTGGGGCTCTAAACGACAGTACGGGGACGGACGGACGGACGGACGGCGGCGAAAGACGAGACGGCGACGACTCAGGAGGACTCTAAACGACAGTACGGGACACTCGAGGCTGAGACGACGACGGGACGACAGGACGGACGGACGGACGGACGGACGGACGGACGGACGGACGGACGGACGGACGGACGGACGGACGGACGGACGGACGGACGGACGGACGGACGGACGGACGACGGCACGAGACGGACGGACGGACGGACGGACGGACGGACGGACGGACGGACGGACGGACGGACGGACGGACGGACGGACGGACGGACGGACGGACGGACGGACGGACGGACGGACGGACGAGACGGACGGACGGACGGACGGACGGACGGACGGACGAGACGGACGGACGGACAGGACGGACGGACGGACGGACGGACGACGACGACGGACGGACGGACGGACGGACGGACGGACGGACGGACGGACGGACGGACGGACGGACGGACGGACGGACGGACGGACGGACGGACGGACGGACGGACGGACGGACGGACGGACGGACGGACGGACGGACGGACGGACGGACGGACGGACGGACGGACGGACGGACGGACGGACGGACGGACGGACGGACGGACGGACGGACGGACGGACGGACGGACGGAGACGGACGGACGGACGGACGGACGGACGGACGGACGGACGGACGGACGGACGGACGGACGGACGGACGGACGGACGGACGGACGGACGGACGGACACGGACGGACGGACGGACGGACGGACGGACGGACTCAATGTGTGAACCTTCAACTATGACCTTGGACAGACTGTGGAAGTCGGTGCGTGTGTTGACCGCACACGAAGACGGCATATGAGAGTCTTCTGTGACGAGTTGTTTCTTGCTCCGCGAAGGCAGTAGACAGTAGTGTTGTATTTGTCCACGTCGGTGATGTCAACGCAGAGTTCAGGATCTGAATCTTCCGAGAAGACGGAAGTGATCTTGTTCACATCCAAGCACGGACTTAAATCACTATCTTACATTACCGTTACCGTTGGGGAACAACAACAACTACAGTCATCTTCCGTCCGTGATCTTGGGGTTATCTACGATCAACCCCTGAATATGAGTCAGCATGTACATTCGGTATGTCGAACAGGATACTACCACCTGAGGAATATTGGGAGAATCCGACGGTGTCTCACCTAGATGCAACAAAGACACTTGTACGTGCCTTGGTAACCTCAAGATTAGAGTACTGTAACTCGCTACTGTACGGTTTACCAGCGAATCATCTTGCGAAGATGCAACGTCGATCTACAGAATGCTTGCGCGCGTGTCATCACAAGAACCGGTCGCCGCTCACACATCACTCCTGTTCTAAAAGAACTTCACTGGGTTCCAGGCCACCGCCGAAAACAGTATAAGATCTTGTTACACACCTATCGTGCGATACACCATCAATCGCCAGTCTACCTGAGTGATCTACTATCCGTCTACAGACCTACCCGCTCTTTACGGTCAGAGTCAACCATCCCGTTGACCATGCCACGAACGAGAACTTTTACGAAAGCAGCGGCGACTCTATGGAACAGTTTGCCTGTTAACATCAGAAATAGTAATACACCTCATTAAATATATATATATATATATATATATATATATATATATATATATATGTTTATTATTATTATTTGATAGTTTTTATGTAATATATTACTTAATTATTTATTGCACCTATACCTTTTAGGTTTATTATCCTTATATATAATTGCATTTTTACTGTTTAATTAAATTTACGACTATTTGTTGTTTAGCCTTTTAATTTCTCTGTAGATTTATTAGTTTTATTATTGTACTGTAAACCGCCATAGAGCACCGAGAGATTATGGCGTAATATAAATATTGTACTTTATTATTTTATTATTATTTATCTGCTTTGAAGTTTTCGGACCTGCCCTTTAGGTCAGCCACGAACAACGCTACAGAAACAAACTAAACAAATAGACCAGACAGTCACCCTTATTCGACTTCCAAACGTTCTGTCAACTGATTATTGTTGACGTCTGCACATCGACAGTTCTAATTCATGGCTTCAGTCAATGGTGATATTCTGAGATATAGGCTTCGGATAATACACTCCAGCATCATAAAATTTACCTCTCCAAAGGGCATCAAATGATATAAATTCACGACTTAAGCTTGTTCTACAAAACTACAAACCACCGTGCAGACTAGCTTCAGGAGCAGCTGTCGGACGTATGTATGACGCGATTGGTTGTAGATGTCATGGAGAGTAGCGATTACATTTCTAGGAGGATCTGTTCGTCATATCCGGTGTGTGGCAGGTGGACACTTGATGGCCGATTTACCGTGATATGTGACATGTCACCGACGCGGGGCGAGGTAGATGAGATAGAGAGGGATATGTGTCTATCAAGATGGCCGAGATTCGAATCCACGTGAAGTAAACGGACTCCCATCATTTAAGGACCTGGGGGCCATTTACCATGGCTTGAAAAATGGACCTTTCAGGTGAAAAAAACTGATTTTCCACGTGTTGAGCAAGTCACTTCACTTCACTTCACTTTACTTTATTATCCTTAAAAAGGATATGCATTTTACAACTCATGATCACATCTAAAATATATGGGATGGTCTCAACAAAATGCAAATGAATTTCCAGATGTATACACTACAAGAACAATTCAATCGGGTGACATCAATATGACTCATTTAGCATTCAACATTCTAATGGCCACCGGAGTCGTGCAATGTACATTGTTTTTTTTGGAGAAAACAAAACCCTAATATAACCACAAATGTATCACCAATAAACACAAATGTATATTTGTCATAGTTATTGACATTGTTTACCAGTTTTGTTAGTAACATTTTGCCTTGTTTTATGTTTACTGCTCAACATTACTGCTCACAACGGCGCAAACGATCTTATTATTATTGTTTTCGAATGTAATTGTCCGGTTTCTTGGTTCATTGTTAATTAGTAATTGTTTTACCTTTCAAGAAACGTTTTTGGTGTTTTTTCCTCACAGTACCTGTGAGAGACAGCCACAATATATGGAGAAAAAGGAAATCTCTTCTTGAGAGGTAAAACATTTACTAATTATATATTATTGTTATTTGTTTTAATAAAACGTCATACATTATATGTAGAACTGTTAGGATGTTATACAAGCAGGCGTAGCTCATAATCCGTTTCGAAATTGGTTAAAATTAGATACCATACGAAGAAAAAGTCGAACTTCATTTCTAACATTTCGTCTGATAAAAACATGTTCAGTGCTATTCGCCTCATTCTGTGGCATCGTTATTGTACGTGTAATCGGAATGACCGATGCGCCTTCGTATCTCAATGGCGCCGGTACGGGCATCCAGTGTCATCTGTCGACAGGCTGAAGAGAGACGCCGCCCAGGGATCCTAACGAGGCAACTGGGTCTTTCATTATTGCGAAATCATTCTGATCGATCTTCTCCACGACGCTACCACGAGCCCTGGCAACAGTGAGGGTCACTCTAGTGTGATGCCGTTGTTGTGATGCGCAGTGGAACATGTGAATGAAAAGCAACGGTCTTCGTCAAGGGGAACATCACCGGCTGCCAGCCAGCGACCAGCAACATCGCCAAGACAGAGGGCAAAGCAAAGATTGACCTTAATTACAACGCGGAAGACCCGAAATAGCTCGCACGGTGCGCAAACACAGCGATACACGTAACGTGCTGGTAACGCCGTTGCGGCACGTACAACGACGTTGATATCCATACGTGACGGCCGGTCTCTCTCGAAGGCTTGTCTCGTGTCTCGGCTATAATCCATTGTGTCATACAGTCTGATTCCAGCCGTCAAATTAGCCACCAACACAGACGGTCGCAGTTCGCAGTAAGACACAACATCGCCCGGGTCGGCGTCGTCTGAATCACACACATGGCCTTCCCGGCCCAGTCGGTACGAACACAGTCGCTTACCTCTGACTCACACACATGGCCTTCCCGGCCCAGTCGCCACGAACACAGTCGCTTACGTCTGACTCACACACATGACCTTCCTGGCCCAGTCGCCACGAACACAGTCGCTTACGTCTGACTCACACACATGGCCTTCCCGGCCCAGTCGGTACGAACACAGTCGCTTACGTCTGACTCACACACATGGCCTTCCCGGCCCAGTCGGCACGAACACAGTCGCTTACGTCTGACTCACACACATGGCCTTCCCAGCCCGGTCGCCACGAACACAGTCGCTTACGTCTGACTCACACACATGGCCTTCCCGGCCCAGTCGCCACGAACACAGTCGCTTACGTCTGACTCACACACATGGCCTTCCCGGCCCAGTCGCCACGAACACAGTCGCTTACGTCTGACTCACACACATGACCTTCCTGGCCCAGTCGCCACGAACACAGTCGCTTACGTCTGACTCACACACATGGCCTTCCCGGCCCAGTCGGTACGAACACAGTCGCTTACGTCTGACTCACACACATGGCCTTCCCGGCCCAGTCGGTACGAACACAGTCGCTTACGTCTGACTCACACACATGGCCTTCCCAGCCCAGTCGCCACGAACACAGTCGCTTACGTGTGACTCACACACATGGCCTTCCCAGCCCAGTCGGCACGAACAAAGTCGCTTACGTCTGACTCACACACATGGCCTTCCCGGCCCAGTCGCCACGAACACAGTCGCTTACGTGTGACTCACACACATGGCCTTCCCAGCCCAGTCGCCACGAACACAGTCGCTTACGTCTGACTCACACACATGGCCTTCCCGGCCCAGTCGGCACGAACACAGTCGCTTACGTCTGACTCACACACATGGCCTTCCCGGCCCAGTCGCCACGAACACAGTCGCTTACGTGTGACTCACACACATGGCCTTCCCGGCCCAGTCGGCACGAACACAGTCGCTTACGTGTGACTCACACACATGGCCTTCCCAGCCCAGTCGCCACGAACACAGTCGCTTACGTATGACTCACACACATGGCCTTCCCAGCCCAGTCGCCACGAACACAGTCGCTTACGTGTGACTCACACACATGGCCTTCCCAGCCCAGTCGGCACGAACACAGTCGCTTACGTGTGACTCACACACATGGCCTTCCCGGCCCGGTCGGCACGAACACAGTCGCTTACGTGTGACTCACACACATGGCCTTCCCAGCCCAGTCGCCACGAACACAGTCGCTTACGTATGACTCACACACATGGCCTTCCCGGCCCAGTCGGCACGAACACAGTCGCTTACGTGTGACTCACACACATGGCCTTCCCGGCCCAGTCGGCACGAACACAGTCGCTTACGTCTGACTCACACACATGGCCTTCCCAGCCCAGTCGGCACGAACACAGTCGCTTACGTGTGACTCACACACATGGCCTTCCCAGCCCAGTCGGCACGAACACAGTCGCTTACGTGTGACTCACACACATGGCCTTCCCAGCCCAGTCGGCACGAACACAGTCGCTTACGTGTGACTCACACACATGGCCTTCCCAGCCCGGTCGGCACGAACACAGTCGCTTACGTGTGACTCACACACATGGCCTTCCCGGCCCAGTCGGCACGAACACAGTCGCTTACGTGTGACTCACACACATGGCCTTCCCAGCCCAGTCGCCACGAACACAGTCGCTTACGTATGACTCACACACATGGCCTTCCCAGCCCAGTCGCCACGAACACAGTCGCTTACGTGTGACTCACACACATGGCCTTCCCAGCCCAGTCGGCACGAACACAGTCGCTTACGTGTGACTCACACACATGGCCTTCCCGGCCCGGTCGGCACGAACACAGTCGCTTACGTGTGACTCACACACATGGCCTTCCCAGCCCAGTCGCCACGAACACAGTCGCTTACGTATGACTCACACACATGGCCTTCCCGGCCCAGTCGGCACGAACACAGTCGCTTACGTGTGACTCACACACATGGCCTTCCCGGCCCAGTCGGCACGAACACAGTCGCTTACGTGTGACTCACACACATGGCCTTCCCAGCCCAGTCGCCACGAACACAGTCGCTTACGTGTGACTCACACACATGGCCTTCCCGGCCCAGTCGGCACGAACACAGTCGCTTACGTGTGACTCACACACATGGCCTTCCCGGCCCAGTCGGCACGAACACAGTCGCTTACGTGTGACTCACACACATGGCCTTCCCGGCCCAGTCGGCACGAACACAGTCGCTTACGTGTGACTCACACACATGGCCTTCCCAGCCCAGTCGGCACGAACACAGTCGCTTACGTGTGACTCACACACATGGCCTTCCCGGCCCAGTCGGCACGAACACAGTCGCTTACGTGTGACTCACACACATGGCCTTCCCGGCCCAGTCGGCACGAACACAGTCGCTTACGTCTGACTCACACACATGGCCTTCCCAGCCCAGTCGCCACGAACACAGTCGCTTACGTGTGACTCACACACATGGCCTTCCCGGCCCAGTCGGCACGAACACAGTCGCTTACGTGTGACTCACACACATGGCCTTCCCAGCCCAGTCGGCACGAACACAGTCGCTTACGTGTGACTCACACACATGGCCTTCCCAGCCCAGTCGGCACGAACACAGTCGCTTACGTGTGACTCACACACATGGCCTTCCCGGCCCAGTCGGCACGAACACAGTCGCTTACGCCCGATGGATCACGACCGAAGTCGCAAATCCCATGCTTTGCTGATTGCATCCTCTTTGGTTCGCTTTGTCAACAAACGGCACTCGAATCGAGAGGAGGCAAGCGACACGTCCCTAGACGTGAGTCGAGTTCCCGTGTAGCGTCGCGTATTTAAGGGTGAAAGGCTTGTAGCTATTACGGTCCTACAACATTGACGTCGTAGATGTCATTAATTGTTATTGACTTCTATTGTCATAATTGTTCTTAAATAAAGAAATAACCAAAGCTGCCGTCTTGCATACGTCAAGGAAATGCCACATTGTCACCAGGTTAACTGATGGTGGGACGACACCATTCTGGACCACGGGCTGCAGATAAACTACACTCTGAAAAAGTCGAACTACTCCGTGTGGGACAGACAGATTGTCCGAGGAGACGCCAAAGTGAGGATATTCCATCAGCTCTGACGTATGCCACACTGGCGAAACGCAGAACAGGGAACGCCTGGCGAGATGGCGACTTCCGGAGGAAGTGTGTTCCCACCAGACACCGCGGCGACATCGAACGGAGCTGTTGAGTGTGCACGATATCGATGAACTAAACATGGGAATGTTGATCATGATGAGATTTGTGATGTTGCTGACGTTTCAAGGTAATAGCAACCATTATTTTTATCATCGTTGTTGTTATGAATAACACAATAACAACTTGTGTAGAAAACCTGAGAATAAATAGCCAATGATTGATTACTAACCAATTCATGTACATAGCCACTAGCGCGGGAACTGGGGCATACAAATGGTTCCCCCAGACCCAGTAAATCTGAAATTACGGCGACTATTCTTCAACACCTTCCCTTCCCTTCCCTTCCCTTCCCTTCCCTTCCCTTCCCTTCCCTTCCTTTCCTTTCCTTTCCTTTCCTTTCCTTTCCTTTCCTTTCCTGGCGCTGTCTGTTCCGCAGGTGTAAGTCACAAGTGTGTGTGTGTGTGTGTGTGTGTGTGTGTGTGTGTGTGTGTGTGTGTGTGTGTGTGTGTTTGTGTGGTGTGCGTGGTGTGTGTATGTGGGTGTGTGTGTGTGCGCACACGTGTGACTGTACTTGTGTACGTGTGTGCGTGCGTTCGTGGAACAAGAAACGCCTAAATGCCGCCTGTGATTGTCATCATGGGATCTTTGTGCCCGGCTCGTGGCTCGATTCCAAGCGATTGCACTCAACAGAGAACACCTTCGCGTCAATCTGACAGATCAAGTTTCCGAAGACTGTTACAGAACCCAGCTGCTTTATGCAATTTGGTAGTAAAGTGTTGTCACCTTTATCGGCACAGCGCGACAAAACTGCAAGAATCCGACCGTATTCCGAAATCCGGCAACCGACTATATATACGCTCATCCACGGATGAAGCTGCGTTCTCACAGAGACAACTATCCCGAATAGATCGATTCGTATACGCCGATTAGCCCCCGGCCAAGCACCAGTCGCGTGGAAACAAATTTGATGCGACCCAATTCGACGTCTGCACGCCCCAGTCCCATCTGGTAGCTAGCATCGCTCGCCACCCGTCGACCGAGCTCTTTCGATGCCCGCAGCGTAGGCCAGATTACTGATTTAAGGCACCCTCCCACTCGCTTGTACATCACACGTCATCTACTTTGATCTTCACGATTGACATCTCCAGTATGTCGCTCTTCGCTTATGTCACAATAACAATTTTGCCGGCGACCTTGTCAAACGTTGCCTTTACCAACGACTGCTGATGTCGAATAGATGTGTGAGATATATCGCATCTCCTAGAGCCAACATTACTGCATACATCTGACGCAATAACAAATTTCCCTCACGCTTTTGTCATATAGACATAGTCTTATGAAACCAGAATTTCCACAAAACATACGACGAGGAGCGCGTGTTCAGGCAGCCATTTTGTTGACCGCTTGACGTTGTATGCGCAGTCGGTTCATAAAATGAGTGTCTACCTGTGTTAACATCAACGACACAATTCATTCTGATGGTTAGATTGTATAACTGGTGCGAGTGTCTGTAGTCGTACGTTGTTGTGTCGTATCGAGACGGTCTAGGTCACATGAGTACACAAACCTTTTTTTTTTAGGTGAAGGCCAAATTGTGTCCGATAATTTTTCGGCGTCTTAACACTTTTTATTAGGCAAAATATAAAATATCTTTTTGCACGTGTTTGTTATTTTTTGTAAAAAAAATCAGCAGTATTATTTGTCATCCCTTGCATGGTTCTTCTTTCAAGCTATCAGAATTTGCGTAGGTTGAAAGATTCTCCTGCAAAACGTCATTGCCATTTCCAAATTATCGTGACTCCGTCGGGCTTGGCGCTAAACGATCTTGCAAGGAAGCGGCGAAGTTGACAGACAGTCCTCAGCATGCAGTATTTTGTTGGCTGTCCAACATACCAATAAACGCCGAACTGGAATCGTCGGTATGCACAATTTTTTGCAACAAGTGTATCCGATTAACTTGAACTGGAGAAAATTCGGCAAGGCTTTTAGAAAGTCGATAGCCTGATATCGGAACTCCCGCTGCTTCATAACTGTGGTTGAACCGTATTCAACAAGTTCCATTGTCAAGACGAGTGTTAAAATACATAGGTGAAGTAAAACCTCTCTAGCCGCCCCCCGCTAGCTGAATTACCGGCCCGCCAAAGTACAGTATCCACACACACACACACACACACACACACACACACAGCGCGCGCGCGTGCGTGCGTGCGTGCGTGCGTGCGTGTGTGTGTTGTGTGTGTGTGTGTGTGTGTGTGTGTGTGTGTGTGTGTGTGTTTAACCTAACCGCCCTACTGCTCAGCCAACTAACACTGGCCTAATGTATATTACAACGTGACCACTTCCTGTTGTTGTCTACTATTTCAAATTCTTAGCTCGTGTCTTGCAGTTCAGTTGGAAACCGTCCTGGGGCCAAATTTGGCCCGTTGGCCAGCGTTTGCGAAACGTTGGTGTAAGTCGTTTAAAACATGACCTCGGTGTCATGCAGTAGTGTTTTGAATCTATTATGCAAAATACACATTCAGTGGTGTATTGTGCATACACATAACGAGTGTCGCAGTGTGTTCAATTGGTAGTGTTTTCAAATGTTTACACTGAACTGCATTGACATTTCATCACCAATTTTTTTTAAATGACTACAATCAGTCGCACGTAATTCAGTATTTAGGACGCGGTGGCGTAATAATGAAAACACCGAACCACCAATCGAAAGTTTCTCGGCTTCGATCCTGTTTTTTTGCCGTTTCGTACTTTGGGTTAGTTCGTTCAAGCCTTCTTGCTTAATTTCACTTAGCTGTTTGAATGAATTATCTTCTGCCTGGTCACATATACAGTGGTGCACATTTTACTCTGCACGTTGAAAATAGAAAGCTTATGGGATTCGTCGTCAGTGTATCGATATCAGTTGGAACTTATGTTCAAACTTCATGTGTAGCGTCATCAAAGAGCATAGCAACTTATTGTATTACTGGTTATGCCATACTATTTGACAGGTCAAAAATCCATGTCATTTAAATATTATCGAAGGTTGTTTACATGTGGCGCAGATAAGACGCACGGTCTTTGACAGTGGCGTCTATTTCACGATTTAGAATTCGTCATTTAATTTTGTGTTGGTTCTTCACGCAAATGTATATATAACCATACCCGCTCTATGGCTCAGCCGACTAACACTGACCTAGTGTATATTACAACGTTGGAACAGTATTGCATGTATTGTAGACCTATATTTTTATATCGATGTCTCAGCATATAAAATATTTTTAAAAACACACACTTTCAAACATACCACACTACATTTTCACTAAACCTTTTACTTTTATTTACGATTATAACACCAGCTGTAATAACACATGTTGATGCTACAATATATATTTGCATGTCTATGTTGCATTACTATACCATCAGAATGCATTCAGAATGCAATGTATAAGTGTATTTGACATTGAAACCAGAATGTGACATTGTACCACTTGCTGACATTCAGTTCACTTTGCAATTACAATACCTACATATACGATGATGCAGCCACATGTAGATGTTTTATTCATAATTCTGCGAACTAAACAAACCGTCTCTCTCTTTGCTGTCCATCGTGTCCGATGATGACATCAGTGTTGGGGTTCGTCCGTTACGTGCTTTGCTCGTTGGTGAGAGAATAGTCCAATTTGATATTTAAACCCTCTCCCGCAGTTGACACCGAAAATGACAGGGGCAGAAGGATCAGGAAGGCCATGGCGGAGATTGTGATCGTGTTGGTATTTTTGTTGTATCTTTTCTTCAATGTGGCTTTTTCCTGTGTGTATGGCCTGCCTCCACTGTTGTCGATCTTTTGCAAGGGTCTCCCAGTGGTCTACGGAGATGTGTGTAGCCTTTAGGTGTCGTTTGACTACATCTTTGTATCGCAGCCGTTGTCCACCACGAAGACGTTTCCCTTCGGTTAATTCTCCATAGAATACAGCCTTTGGTAATCTGATGTCATTCATACGGATGATATGTCCAGTCCAACGGAGTTGGGAATCCGTTAGAGTGGCTTCTATGCTGGACATATTAGCCCGTCTCAAAACTTCAACATTTGGAATGTGATCTTTCCATGAGATCTGCAGGATTTGT